>JABGLZ010000718.1:0-41744 GCA_014705045.1 Colletotrichum theobromicola | reverse complement strand
TCGCAGGAGCCCATACCGACCCGATCCCCAGCAAAGAATTATTTCTTAATTAAACAAAAAGTAGCCGACCCCCCCCTTCGATGCCTCCCCCTTCCGTCCTCGCTCAATGCTCCAGCACACTCTGGTGCATCATCCGCTCTCTACCCCTCTGGACAGTCGTCCTCGTCGTCCTCCTCCTCGGCGCAGCCCGCCAGCTCGTGTTACCGAGCACCAAGCCTGAAGATAAGAAACGAGCGCCGCCCTCACCGCAGCCGCACCGCAAGACTCCCTGAGCGAGCAGACGACGAACCCACACACAAAAGAACTCAAAAATGGCGTCGGCAATCGCCAAAGCAACCCGCACCGAGGCGGACATGGACCGCGTCCCGGTTCGCGTGGTCCGCTTCATCCGCCTCGCGACGGCCGGCGGCCTCGCCTACGCCGCGTACAAGATTCACTGGCGTCTCGTGCTGGCAAGCTTCTTCACCGGCCCGGGCAAGATCAGCCGGATCCTCATGCTCATCTTCGCCCTGCTGAACCTCAAGAACATGCCCTTCGTCTGGACCGTATGTTTCCTCCCTCCACTTCCGTCAACTTCAGAGTATATCAAATTGCTAACCACAGTCTGCATGTATAGTACCGCGTATGGCACGCAATCCTCTACCACCTCTTCATCCGCAAATCCCCGCGCCTCGGCCCGCGCTCCCTCTTCCGCCCCATGATCTCCCAGTCCCACGCGCCCATCATGGAGATCGACTACAACGTCCACAAGTCCAACTCGACCTACTTCTCCGACCTCGACGTCTCCCGCACCCACCTGTGCACCTACCTCCTCCGCCCGGGCTTCCGCCAGCTCACCCACAACGCGACCACCAGCCTCGTCCTCGACCCGCGCTCCGGCAAGCCCGCCCGCGGCAAGCTGGGCATCATGCTCGGCGCCGTGCACTGCTCCTTCCGCCGCGAGATCACCGCCTACGCGCCCTACGAGATGTGGTCGCGCGTCCTCGCCTGGGACCGCAAGTGGCTGTACATCGTCACGCACTTCGTGCCCAAGGGCACCGCGCGCCCGACCGAGTGGCTCGACCCCAAGTTCGGCGGCGCGCGGGTGCGCCGCGGCCCCGGGAGCAACACGGACAGCAAGGAGTGGGAGAAGAAGATCTACGCGACGGGCGTGAGCAAGTACGTCTTCAAGCTGGGCCGTCTGACGGTGCACCCGGCCGTCGCGCTGGAGGCGAGCGAGCTGTTGCCGCAGAGGCCGGGGGGCTGGCAGGGCGGGGAGAACGGTGTCGGGGATGAGAGTGTCGACTTGAGCGAGGTGCAGAACGATAATACGTGGGACTGGCAGATGGTTGAGAAGAGGAGGCGCGAGGGTATGGTGTATGCGCAGCAGTTCGCCAACATGGATGATTTGCATGGCTGGCTTGATGGCGCTGACGGTGGTGATGGAAGCGCCTTGGGTGTTTTTGGGCTTGGTTAGAGGTGGGAAGTGATGATGATACCCGATAGAATAGACTCGGCGGAGGGACCTGAGAAACACGACAGGGACCAGTCCCACGTTGAAAGGGGCAGCATGGAAAGACGTCCTTAGACTTTGTTATAGATCTTGTGATAGAGCTACATAGATTCACGTGTATTGTTACACATAGCACTGATTGCTTAAAGATTAGATTTGTTTTCCCGCCCAACTCCACGAACGAAACCCCGGTGTACCCGTTTCCTCTCCCACACAGGCTTGAAGTAGAATAATCCAAAGGCCAAGGTATCCCATACGACGTCTGAAAAAAACTTCTCAAAGGGCCAGAGCGGCGGCAGCGGCGAGAGCACCAGCCCAGCCAGTGATGTGCATGGTGGGGGCGGCGGCGGGGGACGAGGTGCTCGCGGCCGCGGCTCCGCTGGAGGTTCCCATGGTGTTAGAAGCGGTGGAGGAGGCTGAGGCTGCGGTGCCCGTGAGAGCGGCGACGGAGCCAGTTGCTGAAACGCCCGAAGAGACCTGAGAGCAGATCTGCTGAGCCGTCAAAAGGACCTCTGTTTTCCGTCGTCAGTCTACGTTCTCAGCGTCTGTTTTAATACTTCCGTGGAACATACTGGTCTGATCATCTGCACTGCAGCTCGACTTCGACAGGCAGTTGACGACAACAGGTGTCAGCTGGTCTTGCTTGGCGCAGGAGCAGGCAAAGTCGGAGATATCGCAGTTGACGGACTGGGCTGCGTCACGGATACATGTGACTGCGCAGGTAGGGATGTCTGCAACGAGCTCATCGACGGTCTTGGCCGCAGCGAGGGCAGCAAGAAAAGCGGTGATGATGGCGTACTTCATCTTGACTGAATGGACAATGGACGTTCTATTGATCGGGTTCGAATCGTTCGCTTAAGCTGATGGATTTCTGTAAGATAGAGCGAGCGTGGAAACAGGCGATGAAGATGCGTAGGTGCTGTTTGATGGTTTCCACCAGTCGAGACAGAGCTGGGAACGAGGGGGCTTTATTAAAGGCGTAGACGGATTTTGCCAAGGCTACAAACACTGCCAGCCATTAATCATGGGAACGGGATAGGTCTAGAGAAGCGACTCCTTGAGAGCATCCGTCGCACAGCCGGATATCTGGCTAGTTCCCCTGCGCCAGTGTGTCGCACCCCGGATTAGGCCACGAGCCGCTTCGACTGATGGGATAGTGATAGGCAGCTTCCTCTCAGGCGAATGAAGAGCTCCCATGTTTGACAAGTCGCATGACATGCAGTGTCTAGCTGCCATTCGCGGCGAGTCCCAGCTATGATCGGCCACCACGGCACGCTTGGCACGAAGCGTCTGTCATTTTGGCGAAATAGGCCGCTTGGACTGGTTCGCCGTAGTTGTTTGGCTCGTCAAAGTGGCGCTGAGGCTAACCTTCAGAGTCGTGGTCTGATTCGAACAAAGAGGCACTAGAGGGGCCTCTAGGTGAGTCGGGAGCATCCATTCTGAATCCCCGAGCTGGTGAGAATCCTCCGAAAGCGTCAGGGCGCTGGCCGGGAGGGCAGATCCTGGCAACTCGGATAGGAATTCTGCAGAAATGCACCTTTTCTCCGGAACCTGATCAGATTCTGCTGTTGATACGTTGCCGCAACGGCCGATCTCCCTACCAATGGAAACATCTTCGACGCGTAAACATGGATGTTGACGTCGATGATTCAGGGTCGTGACTGGGTGCAGTATTGAGGAATGCAAGCTCAGGGCACATCGATTAAGCTCATCCGCCCCTGGCCATCTGCAGAACACAATGGGTGGAGAATTGGCATCCGACCAATTGCAAAGCCCCGTCAGTGTCTTCTGGCGCACGGCACGCAGAGTGAGCTCCTGCATTAGCTTGTCCGTCGCTTGACATGGTGCGTGGTCTGTGTTCCTCCCGTCGTGCCGTCTAAGATGCTGAAGACAAGACGAAATATCGCGGTGAATGTACTAAATCGTCCCTGCATGAGGCAGATTGAGAACTCTGGCAGCGTATCGCATCATCTGACTGCGGAAACCCGACGATACTCAAATGCCAGCTCCATTCCGCTTCGTATTTGGAGGTCGTGATGGTCGAGAGGCGATACTGTTGACGTCTCGTCCCGAGTTGGATCCTTGACCTGGATCCATCGAGTAAAGCAGCGCCAATAGCTTGCCGCCACAGTCAGGACCATACCACCTTGACCTATTGACCTAGAAGATGGCTCAATCAACTTCCTGGTCAGTTTTGTGAACTCTAGGGCTCTGGCAAAAGCCGTCAAAGCGCCTGGAACGCACACTACCGTGGATTAGTTGCATCAGTGGTAGTTTGCCATCCTATCCGTCTCAGCGGCAGGCGGATGGTCGAGTTACACTAAAGGTATGGTGTACATGCCAATCCACCTCATGCTTTTTAGCTCAGACGACGAACGAACGCTGCGCGGGGCGTGGCATGCTGGTCACCTCGAAACGCGATGGCAAGACTCTAGAATTGCAGGTCCGCCGAAACGAGAAGGGCCCTGGTTGGAATGGGGTAGAACTCCAAGGACACTGCCGCTTCGACGATAGTTACATAGCAATTCTCATGCCAACGGGAGGCTTAACCAGCCTGTCGGGGCGGGACGTTTGGTGCAACCCGCTTTGGGCTCAGTGCAAGTTTAAGCCCCGCTGGTTGCCCTGAAAGTCATTGCAAGAGCGCAAACGGAATGTTGAGGCAAGCTGAACGAATGAGCAAGGTCAACGCGAGACACTCGCTATCACGTGGATAAATCCGAACCCGAGCTGCCGCCACTAGCTTCAAGGGCCCGGCCACTTCTCGATTGGCCTCGCTTCGCTTCGGTGAGCTTGTCTTGGGCACGATCCTGCTTCGTACGAAGCCTGTAGAATTGCATTGTGAATATTTCTGTCTGCAGGCTGTTGCCGATGATAGCGCATCCAGATTGTAGCGACGGAAAACACCAATCGATAGGCACATCATTGCCGACGGGGCCTTGTCCGGTACTGAAGTGGCAAATGCCCCGGCCCTCGTCCTGAGAGAGTGTCAATATGATGACAAGGGACGCCAACGGGACTCCAGATGATCTGCTTCGCTCTTTATTATCCAATGCTGCATGCGGACGAGCTTTAATCGGCGGGAAGTAACGATAATGCGCCTCTTCGATTGTAGTCGAGGCGTGGTCCAGACCTCCCGTTGAGATCGCGATGTTTTAGTGCAGAAGCCGTCGCCGGAATCCAGGACCGCGGTTCTCCATCGTCATCCAATGTGGCATCGATAAAGGCTTTCTCCGACATTCATTCCGCTTCGTTGTTAGACCCAATTCAGGCCAAGTACCCCGAGGTGATCCACGTTGACAGAGGGGCCATCGATGGAGCCAAAAGTGCCAGTTGTCAGCCTTGACGTTGGTAGTAGTCAGTCGGAGGGTCGAAGGGCGCGTGCCGGAAGCGCGAGCGAAGCCATTTCGAGTCTGGATATCACCAATGCTTGATCGAATGCGCCTTCAGTAGACATTCGACGCAATTGTACCGCTCATGTTGCAAGTGCCTAGTTCGTCGGTTGAATTGTCAGTTCCTACGATTGATGTAATGAGATTGGCGTGGTTGGTGGAAGCAGAGAGAAGACAGGAAGCAGCTTGACAGCTCACGTGCAGGGAAGGGCCCCCCCACAGTGTCAGTCCGTGCGCTGATCGTTCATCTTCCACGGTGCTCACGGTGCAGAAAGATGCCCCTCCATTGCAAATGACCTAGGTAGCAGCGGCCGTCGCGGGGCAGCCGTCCGGGCTCAACACGCCAAACCGCCAGCCTTCTTCCACAACGCGACAACTACACACCGCAACAAGAAGAGACCAGCCTCACATCGCAAACATGCCGGATCAACCGGTATCCGTCCTCTTCGTCTGCCTCGGCAACATCTGCCGCTCGACGATGGCCGAGGGCATCTTCCGCCACATCACCCAGCAGCCGCCGTACAAGGGACTCATCTCAAAGGTGGATTCTTGCGGTACAGGTACGCGCCATACGTCATGACAAAAACAGCCCGACTTCCGCACAGCAGCGCTGACAAGAACGCACAATATGAACAGCGGCGTACCACGTTGGCGATCCCCCAGACGAGCGCACGATGATGACACTTGAGGACAACGGAATCATGGACTATCGTCACTCCAGTCGCAAGGTACGCCCGTTTTTGCTATGCGATAGCGCTTGCGGAAACCGGACAGCCCGCTGACTGCCCCATGATTAACAACAGGTCTCGCCCGCCGACTTTGACAAGTTCGATTACATCTTCGCCATGGACAGATCAAACCTCCAGGATCTCCAGAGGCTACAGCAGCGTGCCCACTCGGACTCCAGGGCGAAGGTGATGCTGTTTGGAGAGTTTTCCGGAAAGCAGAGACCAGAGACTGTGTCGGACCCATACTACGGTGGCGACGAGGGATTTACAAAAGCGTACGAGCAATGCACGCGATTTTCAGGCAACTTCCTTAAGCACCTTTTCCCCGACATCGACCCGAAGGCATAAGAAGCGCCTGCTGCTTCTTGGGAGGAGGCTGTCATCGGGCCGTGGGAGAGGATCTCGGGGGGAGCTCACGGGATACCTCGGGGATGCGTGATAATAGCCGCGGCAGGCTGCAGCACGTTGCTTCGTCGCCGCAAGAAGACAAGAAAAGTTTGACGCTGGTGGACGAATTGTCAACGGCTGCAGCGCGAAGTCCTGCAACGCGACTGGACAGGGGCCAATTGGGCGGGCCAACAGGATACCATACCACAGCCAGGGTTGGCCGCACGATGAAATGAGCATCGCTGCACTGCAGATTTTATAGGCAAAGCATGGGGCATTTGAGAGCGTGTCTTGGTTTGATTCTCCAGCAACATGCATATAGAAAGATTACATTTTCACACATCAACCAACGGCCGATGCAGCAGACGTAAGATGAAGATGGAGACATTTGGAAGACAAGAGCCCGTTGCAGACATGCGAAGAAGCACAGGTGCCTAAGCGAAATGGGATCGGGAGGACGGCTACTTAGCGTCCGTTCTGCAGCGGCGCGTATCACTGGCGACTCTGTAGATAGATGGTGATGAGCGCTTGGCCGAAGCTGATGGCGACGGGAGCAAGCAATCTGGCCATCTGGCAATCTGACGCCCCCAAGATTCTTCAGGTTCTTCAGCCCTACAGACACATGGGGGTTTAGGGCCTTGTCGTGGCCGCGGTGGCCCGGCCTAGTGTGGTGGTAGCGGCTGGCGGCTGACAGGCTTGACGTCGAGCTGAGATGTCACTTTGGCGAGCCCGTGGCATGGACGAACATGTGGAGGATTCGCCGGTGAAAGGCAACTTTGCTGACGGCAGATTCTTCTTGCACCGGACGAGTGCGAATGGACAGGCTTCGGCTGCAAGCTGACACCTTCAGCTTATGGGAATGTCGCTCTGACTAAGGCCCGGGTTTTCGGGGCCAAGATGGGTTACTCGTGAAATTCAGTGTCCTGTATTAGCGCACCAAAGTTCGAGGGCCGGAATGTCGAAGTCTTACCCAGGCCCGGCAGTTGACCTGAGTCCAGCAGCAGCTGTCATTTCACCGAAAGATACCCAGATACATCGCAGGTACGAAGTATATGAGACGACGGCGGTGAAGCGTACGGATAGGAGAGAAAACGAAAAGGAAATTGCGCTCTTCAAACCCCAAACCTTGTTCTCCATCAACGGCCTCGATTCAGAGCTGTTTCTGAATGCGAGGCGACTCCTTGGGATCCATATTCAATTCCTCTCTCCTGGAAATTTCAGTGATTGTCGCGCGGTTGCAGAGCTGCACCTCCAGTCACGATCCTCAGCGGTTACTGGCCCGAGGCAGCTGGAGCTCATTCGAGGCGAGCCAATGAGAAGCTGCGAATAGCTGATGGCAGCAAATCAAGTGCGGGCCCGTGGGGTCGAGAGTGGAGCCACGGCCGCCAAGTCTGCTCTGGGCCTAACGTCAGCAAAGTGGTACCTCGTTGTACCTTGCACCTTGCACCTTGCACAGTACCTGGCTCACCCGACGAAGAGATCTGGGCCATATCGCAGCCCCCAATTCCCATAGCACAAAAAGTTAGAGGTCTGGCCAGGAGAGAGGGCGCTGTCGAGGCCTGGACTGGGCAGGTTTTGGCGCTTTTTTGTCAAGTGTAAATGACCTCGTAAGGCGAGCGGGGATCGCTGTACCCAATGTCAGTGCGACAATGCAGATATCAACTCCGTATGCCCCCTTTCGCTTTCCCGTTTGCGGTGGGATAAGGTGGCCCCTTCGTACAACGAGCCCCTCCCTGGACCTGCCAGTCAGGCAGGTACGGATAGCTATTCGGTGAAGCCAATGCTGAGTGTGGTGTCCCCCTCCAAATTGTCCCCTCCTGCTACTCCTCCTCTTCGGCTCGTGCCTTTGACACCCAGCTCTTTTATCGCCTTTTCCTGCCTCTTGTGTGTGTCGTGTCTCCATCCCGTAAGCCATCCATACCTTAAGGTACTTCAGCTGTCTGCCTGCCTACCTTACCTGACCTCCCCGGTCATCCCATCCCATCCCATCCCATTCCGCTCTGTCCTAGCTCCCGGTCCTATTTGTCCTAGGTATCTGTCCTATCCATCCTCCACCAGCTACGAAGTACCTTACCTCCCGCGCCTACCTACCTACCTACTCCGTACATCAGCTTTCTCAACAGGTATCCTATTCCTGCTGCTCAATATCTACCTCTTCCTCCCCTCGCTTTCCATCTTTTCCCTGCTTTACCTATCCTATTCCCACCTACCTCACCTCTCCCGACGCCCGCTCACACGCAACCTTGCAACCTTCCCGGAAACAAAAGGGGAGACAAAGACGAGAACGACCCGCCTCCCGCGTCCTGGCACTGCATTGTCGATACCACAGGAACCTGCTGTGACCAGCAGATCGTTATATAATATTACCTCCCGCCTGATCGCCGCCGCCCACTTCCCTCGTGGACTCGGCTCTGTCTGACGGGCCATTTTTTCTCTTCGCAGCTCTCGCTACCCTGTCTGTTCCGCAACTGTCGCATCGCATCGCATTCCTTGCTCGCTTCCCCACCTTTGCCTCGATTGACTCGCAAAAGATACCCCTCGATTCTCGACACTATTCGACCAAGCAACATCTCCAACCGCAGAAAAACCAACACAGCTTCACCAACCGATCCAAAAAGCCGCAATCATGGGTGACCTGCAGGGACGCAAGGTTTTCAAGGTCTTCAACCAGGACTTCATCGTCGACGAGCGATACACCGTCACCAAGGAGCTCGGCCAGGGAGCTTACGGCATTGTTTGGTGCGTGCCACTCTTACTCTCTTCCCTCATTCTGCTGCTGCTGCGGCGTGCTGCTGGCCGCCTGTTGCTACTGCCCCGCCATTTCGCCCAGAAATGCTGACGACACCTCACAATACAGCGCCGCCGTCAACAACCAGACTCAGGAAGGCGTCGCCATCAAGAAAGTCACAAATGTCTTTAGCAAGAAGATTCTCGCCAAGCGCGCATTGCGCGAGATCAAGCTGCTCCAGCACTTCAGGGGACACCGCAACGTGAGTCCTTTGATCACCTCAGAGCTGGTTTCAATAGCCCCGCGCGCCACCACACCTCAGCTGCTGCACGACGACGCCTCAGACAGAATGCTGACAGCCTGCCTCTACAGATCACCTGCCTCTACGATATGGACATTCCCCGACCCGATAACTTCAACGAGACCTACCTGTACGAGGGTACGCCTTCTCCCGAACGCTTCCGCCCGTCCGAATGCGGTAATATGCTAACTCTCGTGGTGCTCCAGAGTTGATGGAATGCGATCTTGCGGCTATCATTCGATCCGGTCAGCCTCTCACCGACGCCCACTTCCAGTCCTTCATCTACCAGATCCTTTGCGGTCTGAAGTACATTCACTCCGCCAACGTCCTCCATCGCGACCTGAAGCCCGGTAATCTGTTGGTCAACGCCGACTGCGAGCTCAAGATTTGCGACTTCGGCCTTGCGCGTGGTTTCTCTGTCGACCCCGAGGAGAATGCTGGATACATGACGGAGTACGTTGCCACCAGGTGGTACCGTGCTCCCGAGATCATGCTGAGCTTCCAGAGCTACACCAAAGCTAGTACGTTGTTTCTCTAATCGCGCATGTCAGAATGTTTTTCCCTTGTGCGGCTTCTGACAAATCAATAGTTGATGTTTGGTCGGTGGGATGCATTTTGGCTGAGCTTCTTGGCGGCCGACCCTTCTTCAAGGGCCGCGACTATGTCGACCAGCTGAATCAGATCCTCCACATCCTCGGAACCCCTAACGAAGAGACGCTCTCCCGCATCGGTTCTCCTCGTGCCCAGGAGTACGTCCGCAACCTGCCGTTCATGCCCAAGAAGCCTTTCCCCAGCCTGTTCCCTCAGGCTAACCCCGACGCCCTCGACCTCCTCGACCGCATGCTTGCCTTCGACCCCTCGAGCCGTATCAGTGTCGAGCAGGCTCTCGAGCACCCCTACCTCCACATCTGGCACGACGCTTCGGACGAGCCCGACTGCCCCACTACCTTCAACTTCGACTTCGAGGTTGTTGAAGATGTCGGTGAGATGCGCAAGATGATTCTCGAGGAGGTCTACCGCTTCCGTCAGCTCGTCCGTACCGTTCCTGGAGCTACCCAGGCCGGCTCCCAGGCCGCCCAGCAGGCTGCCGCTGGTCAAGTGCCCATTCCCTCCGGTCAGGCAGGCTGGACGTCTTCCGACCCCCGACCCCAAGAGTACCTTGGCCACGGTCAGGGCAACGGTCTGGAGGCTGATCTCGCCGGCGGCCTCGATGGCAGAAGGTAAACGGTTGCGAAAGATTCTGTGCGGCCCGAACGGCATGCAGCATGCAAAATCGGTGTTGGGATTGCAGAGACTGGCCGTCGATTTTCGACGTTTTGGATGAGATGTCATTTCGCGCTCATATATTCGGAGGCCTGAAACTTGGACTAGCGCTCGACGACGAAGGCATAGGCATTGTCTTGAATGGAACCTTTTTTTTTGGTAGAAGAGACGTTGATGGAGAAAGACGTGGGGGACTGGATCACCCGAGGGGCTGAATGAATACGACAAAGAATAAGGAGGAACAAGCCCCAAATTTACCTAATTCCCTACGTCCCTGGCGACTCGACTTTTCCTATATCTGAGATGATTTGTTTCTAACCGGCGCTTAAAGATGTCTCGCAGGTGTACATGCGCAACCAATGATTGATTGAGGATCGTTAGCTAATTTCGTCGACCAGAGGTTCCATTACGAGCATGCAGGTTTCAGTTGAGGTCGACTGATGGGCTTGGCTGGCGCGTCATCATCCAGCGTAGATGTCTCCGCGGAGGGAAGATCAGGCTTAGGCTCTATGAACATCGCCTGACTTGGAAAGTGTCATCACTCGTCGCATTGGTCGCCGTCTTCGATAGGGACCTATCGCACTTGGAGTCTCCAACGCCAGTTAGCGTGAGGTATGGAGATGCCGAGTTCATGCGACGCCCCGCGAATTGGTATTGCCGACGAATCCGCGCGGGTAAATTCATAGGACGGCGTTGATGGACGCAGTTGGGAGCTCTGTATCGCCCGCTATCGACGGGTATTTTACCACCGGCATCAGCTATGGAAGCTGAGTCGTGCGGGTTGTCTGCTATAAAAGAGTGGCGCTGTCTAGATATTGCAGCTGGGACCAATAGAGTAGCCTTCCTCTTTGCTTTAAGTTTAGATGCTTTGATGGCAAGCAGCTGGACGATCTATGGTTCCCAAGTCACCGTCGGCGCAAGATTGTTCACAAATTTAAAGACAAGATATATATCTTACTGTCGCCGAGCGCTTCTTTCGATGTATTGATCTAGAATGCCCCAGCGATGTCCGGAGGAGAACGTCGCGAGCGCAGGGATGTTAGCAAGCTCGCTAAAGTGACGGGATAGAGCAGCAATCAGTTCAAGACCATCCGCAACGTCGAATTCGCAGCCTCGGACCATTGGGGGGCACTCTCAACAAGGTCCCCTGGACTCTGCAGCGTTTTATACTGCTAATGACCTCGTCTTTATGTGGGAAGCTTGGTTGTCACCCGAGAGGTTGTTTGCGCATCCGCGTCCGCTATAAAAGAGGAGCACTATCTGGAGGACTTTCAGACAACCTAACAAATAGCGTCGTCGTGTACTCGTCATCCCAAGGGGCGGATAGAGGGTCGCTTGTCGAATGAGGTCGAATCAGGTACATGGTTTGTTGTTCCTGGAACACTACTAATATCAAGTAGTCAACCCAGAATTCCTGATTGTTCTTCATTTCTACTTGCGGTGTATGCCTTGAGAATCGTCTGGAGGTAATCGGGAGAGGGCAGTATCGCAAGCGCTTGAAGCCTACAAGTCATTGACCACAATGAGTCGAGGATCATTCACGGCATGGGCTTCAATGCAGCTACCGAATGTCTCCTCGAAATATATTTGGTCACTTTCAGAGAGGCGCTTCGGGCGATTTATGTAAGTCCACAACCTCACCTCTAAGTAAGGGATCACTTACTTACATTGGTGCTTACTGGGCACCTATAGCTGGTGATTCTCGTCAATTGAAGTCGTCCGTAATGTCGTGATTCCTTGGGCGATTTACCATTCCCAGGCTATGGGTGGCCTAAGGTTCTTATGAGCTACTACGGCGATGCGGTTATTTATCTCCCATTATCGCCGCTGTCGCGTATCTTCGCTATTAGTGTATTCTCACAGAATACTCACGGAGGAGAAGACTGTAGAGATCGGGAAACGTGTAAGCTGCTTGCCCAGCTGCTGAGACATGTTGACTGCAACAAGGTCTCCTCATTTCATTCGCTGCGCCAGCTTCAGAATCATCCCGAAGAATGAGAGGTATTGAAGTGTGATTGAATAGATCTTTTGGGCATTTATACAGCCCATAATCCGTCTCCTCAGGCAAGGCCCAGTTCACCGGCACAGTTTCTCGGACCCAGACCAGCTTCCTGTTACCCTCGGAAAGACAAACTAAGCACCTCTTGCTCGGAAGCTACCACGTCTACACGGTCACTGGATTGCGGATGGGAACGTGTGATCTGGAGCCAACTCGACATTAACGTCGATTATTGAGAGTATGTACCGTGTAACGCCTACTAAATACAGTCGAAAACCAAGAGCCATGAGCGATTGATGAATGCCAACGAGCGTGTCATCCTCCTCATGCCCCATGAACCGAGCCCATCCTACCCCCGTTGTAAAAAGAAAAGCCCCATTATCTTCTCCAGTAGCATCCGCGCCGGGGGTATATCCAAATAAGTTTTTGTCTTGTCGAGAGAACGTATAGAACCGAAAAAGAAACCCGTGAGAGTTTTTGTAAGAACCGTAAAAAAGCAGGTGACGACCGCCCGAGAACCCCGTGAACCGATGTATGGTTTTAAACGCCGAATGAAAAGATCGAGACTGTCTCTGCGCCAGAAAAAGTTTATGCCTTGGGGCCGTACATCCAGTAGTACGCCGCGTAAGGGACGCTGTCGGACGCGCCAGGGGTGGTGCAGGCGTGTGCGACGCCGCCGGCGGTGACGACGCGGTAGATCGAGGTGATTCCCTTGCTCGCGCCCTTGTCGCCGAGGCGAAGCCAGTCAACGGCGCCAGTCTTCTCGGGACCGATGTCAGCTGCGGCCGGGGCCTTTGTGCCGTTGAGCTTGCCGCCGGCGAAGATATCCTCGCCGACCTTGAAGGTGGGGACGCCGGTGGCGTCGAAGAAGTGAACGCCGATGAAGGGAAGGGCCTTGATGCCGGGCATCTCGAGGTCGGCGCCGGGGGTGGGGAACGGGGAGGTGGTAGAGGCGCCGAACTTGGAGACGCCGTCGGAGGTCAGGGGGAGCTTGGAGCCCCAAACGGCGTTGGTGGTCAGGCTGTTGAAGGCGTCGATGGAGAGGGCCTGAGGGGACTGGTTCGGGTAGAGGGACATGGCGTCGTACAGGGCGGCGAGAGCGCCGGTCGCGGTCGCGCTGATGGCGGTTGCGTTCGTGCCGGTGCAGGTGTAGTTTTGGATGCCGTGGCCAAGAGCGATATGCTTCAGGACGAGGTCCTCTGCGGGCGCGGGGAGTTCGACGCCTTTAGGTGCAGTGTTAGTTATGGCGATGGCTTCAATATGAAGGATGAGTGTGTAAGTGGGAATACGTACCATTGCCATTGGTGGGAAGGGTGGGCTTGGCTGGAGAGGTCGCGCAGCCGCCTGGTCGGGGAACGGGGCCGGCGGAGGCAAGAGCCAGGGTGGCGAGCAAGAGAAAGGTCTTGGCGAGCATTTTGTCGGTCTTTTGGGGGTGTTGTCTGTTGGTGATCGACGTGCTGGAGGACGAGATTGGAAGCGGTTTGCTGGGAGATCCAGATGCAGAGATATATAACAAAGTAATACCGGTGGCCGGAGATCTTTTCTTAGATTCAAGTGGGTTGGATGCACGCAGTAGGCAGGTGAGTAAGAAAAAGAATAACAAGTGATGCGGCGGGCCGAAGAGCGTCGTGGTGGTATGGGGCAATCTCGCAGAGACGAATTTAGGTACGGCGCTTAAAATCGTGCAGGATGAATGGGGAACGGTCTTGGGCCGAGACGGGACTAATGCCGGTCAAGCGAAGACGAGAAAAGCAACTCGATGAATAATGGGTTGATTGAAGAGAAGAGCGAGATTGAAGGAAAAGAGAAAGGGAGAGAAGAAACAAGGAAACTTATGAGATGATTGAGTTTGTTGCGATGAGACTGGTCTGGAGCTGGAACGATGAAAGACGGGACGGAAGCAAGTAGACCTTATATTGAAGAGAGCGTTCGAGGTCTGTTGGACGGGGAGCTGGGATGATGGGCTGGCCGCACCAGCACCATCCACACCCGAACGAGGCGCACTTAGTTCGGGTCTGACAAGGCAGGCTTCCTTCTCAGAATGCAAGGCAGTGCAGGGGGTCTCTTGGAGGCAGGCCGCGATGCCATCCGGAAGGGGTTCGTGGAGGGCACGCTCTGGGCAGAGGGAGGTACGGAAGGAGAAGGAGAATTGGGGCAATTGGGAACACGGAGTCATTCTTGGCCCACCTCCATGTTCTTCTCATGTGTGTGTCCCTTGAAGTTGGAACTGCTGGAGGACGGGGATAGATGCATGGCAGAAGACGATGGATGGTGGAAGGGGGTCGAGTAGGTAGGATAGAATGCGAGCTCATGCAAGCATCTCGTCCGTGCCCTTGGAGAGTTCCTTTCTCGAGGGCAGAAAGAACGCCCGTCGACCCATGTCCGGTATGGGTGGCTCGTGGCAGTGGGTGGAGATTGAGGTCAAAGAAGGTTGCCGAGTGCCATGTTCAAGCCTTCCCCTTCCCTTCCCTACGAGGTATTCCTGGAGAGAGATGAGACGAAGGGGGTTCGAGTGTGAGTGTGCAAGTGGAAGGTGAGAGAGCAAACGGGCAACCGTAAAGTCCAAGATACGTACCCATCTTCCCTTAGCGTGATATGGTCTCCCGGGGGAAGGCAGTGGCCCCACACCACCACGATGGACCCTTCCTTGCAACGCTCTGCGGGGATGCCTGGCGCAATGCGCGTCTAGTCGGAAGGCAGCCACCAACCACGCCGTAAACTGGAAGCGACGAAGACGGCAGCCATCGCCTGTGTTGCACAGTAGGGTTGGTTGCCAGTGGCTGGGAGGGGCCCGTTTGCCGGCCTCTGCAGGCAGTTTAGTTGCATTCAGTTCTAGGTATTGGCAGAAACCGTTTCTTCGTCCAATGCATCGCATCGTTCCTTCTAACAACTTGCACCACAACGCAGTCAGCCTGTTGGGACTTCTGATGAGCACGTCGACCTCGACTTCGACCTCGTGGCCCAGAAACATGGCTGACTTGTTACCCGTCTGACTGCATCCACCCGCAAAACATGGCGTTGGGAAAACACTGTCAATCAATCCTTCAAACAGCCACGCGAGCCACAGTCCCAACACGCCGGTCTTTGGGGATGCCTAATCTCCCGATTCCAAACGCTGACACCTCGACCGGGGCGATGAGCCCCCTCCCTCGATAAAAAGAAACAGATTATGACGGAACATGTCAGCAACGATGGCTGCAAGCTTTTGCGTCCGCTGTGCGCCTATGAGTCGATGACAATGAATCTGGGTTTTCGCTTGGGATGTCTTGGGTTTGTGGGAAAGCGCGCGGATCTCTGAAGCCAAGAGGCTTGGCCAACTTGGCTTTCTAATACACCATCCAACGTCCGCTTGTTTGACAACCACGTCGTCTGAGATAGCCGACATGGTGCCGACTCTGTCTCTCCTCGTCGCGATACCACCGTCTCGACAATGTTCTGTCAAGACTCGACCCTGGAAACTTGTTGCGACCCTCACGGACTGGAAAACGCCACTCCTCCGCGGACGTCAAAGTACCTTCCTCATTTCCCATCTGCAGCCCGTCCAATGTGGCGCTCGCTTGTGCCATGGCCTTCCTCCAGAATGTCACCTTGCCGTACCGTTTTTCTCGATACGGTCGAGTCTCCATCGCGGGTGGGCGCGGCTAACCGGCCACTTTGAACCCCTCACAGTCTCCATCCTTGTGCGCCTCTCGCCCGCTCGCCGCTAATCCGCATTCAACCCGCAATGACGGGCTGACGGTGGCCAAGGTCCCCTCAGGATGCACTCGACAGTCGGCTGCCACGCTTCCGCTAAGCACGCTCACAAAATATAGCACGGCTGCTCGTGGGACCGAAGCCCTTGGAGGAGCCCACCATCCCCGCGCTGACTGGCTCAATAAGCGGCATTGCTTCTAAAATTGACGGCCAGCAGGTGCAGTAGGTCGGTCGTACACTACCAAGGGTGAGCAGTCACAGTGAGAGAATTACTGAGGGGCTGTTTATTTGGGGAAACACTGGCAAGACACATGACATGACATTGTTTCCCCAAATACCCTCACTGCGAAGACATCACGGCGGAAGTGCCTCTTTCCGGGTGGTTGGCCATGGCAATGACAAGATCCAAGCACCTGGGCATCTTCCACGCCCGGAATGTCGCCGACCGGCCGACCGCACCGTTTTCTTCTTGAATGCTAACGATCAACGGCACTCCGATAAGCCCGGCTGCCGTTCCGACACCCAACTTTCTCGGCGTCATGTCCCCTGCGTCCAGGACGTTTCGTTTCCTTGCTAAGGCGACGCACTGTTCACCACGGGAACAATGTCTGTTCGCCCGCAACGCTCCACTGATCCTCAGAGCCCATCACATCACAACCGCACTTTAATTCAGACGCGACTGGAACCTCCCGTCTCCTGACAACCGACCCCGTACTGAACCTTTGCTGCGAACAAACAGCAATGTTCTCTGCCACAACCGCGTTCCTTATCCAGCCCGTCAGCCATTGCGATTCAAACATTGCGGACCTGAAACTCGACGCAGTCACGTCACCGTCACCTCGTTTGGAGATCTGCAATACCACACCGTCCCGTCGGTACGGACATTTTTTTCCTTTCCCCAGGATACGAGCCATCTCTTGCCCTGCCACGTTTGAGATTTCGCGGGAGGCCAGGGGATTTCGGTCGCGACGGCGAGCTTCTTCCGCGCCTTGTCCACGAGCAAAGGAGAATTCGCCGGTAAAATGGCAACGGTTCCTGGTGCACGAGTCGGCAGAGTCCTACCTTGGAACCGGCGGCGGGGCACAATGAGCCCTGTGTCATTTGCTTCACTTCAGAATGGCAAACTTTATATGCGATGCGGCCGGGTCAACCTCGCTCGCGGAGTCTCCGTCGGAAAACAATAGCCTTTCTGTTCCTGAATCACGGTGTCGCAAGTGTCGTCAGCGCTGCGAGGCTTGGTCGCTATCGGTTCTCGTCGCAGACATCTCAAATCATCGCGTGTGAGGCGCGGTCATCATCGTGGCCATGTATGTACAACAGGCTTATTCTCCGGATGGTCGGTATCCTTCATCATGTCCGTCTGCCACCGTGCTGTCAGAACCAGCCAGCGGGTCGAGAAGCCGAGAAGAATCCCCGCCAAGAACAAGGACAAGCACCAACAAACCCTCACCATCCTTGCCCGCAATCTAAACCCCCCATGAGCCGATCGCAGACCCGCGACATGGGACGACAGAAACCTCGTGTAAATCTCGTCTCAGACACCAACCGCGCCGCCCGCACCCTCACAAACTAGGCAATCGCACACTTCGAAACCTCGAGAAACTCAATTCATCAACGTGCAGTCTGCGCTGCAATTCAACATGACGATTCCCAAATCATTCCCACCTCTAATCGACCTTAACCGTTCTCCAACCAAGGGGAAGCCTTCGTTTCAAACGGCCACTAACCCCTTAGCCCACGTTTCAGACTGCTAAATGCACTGACCAAGTCTTGTACGATTCTCCCCAGTTGCGGTGATCTGCCTTTTACCCCAAAACGACTCCTAACCAACGCGAGGTCATTGTCAGGGGGAAGACCACAATTGTTGGGAGATCATCTTCCCTGGCAAGCATGCAAGGTCGTTCGTCCTGACTTTTTGTCGATGTGCGGATGATCAAACGAGAGATGACCATCCCAGCCGTAAGATGACTTGAACAAACTTTACTCCGTCCGTCGCAAAGGTGCGATGCCACTGGCAGTGATATTTCGCAGCCCCTGAGTAACTCACGATGCCATTTTAATGGTGGAACTGAACGAACACGGGGTCTTGGGGTTGCGGATTCCTACAAAATGGAGCTCCTACTTGCCTAGATGCCGGAAGTCTGGAAACAGTGTGCACTCAGGGGGGAAGCACTGCAACCAACATCCCAGAATTCGTTTGACAGATGCATCCAAAAAATGCCTGCCTCCGTGGCACTCGTTCTCTGTCGACCGTCCGATCGACGCCGAGTACTCCTTGCCATTAACAGAGGCGTAGTCCGGCGACCACATGGCCGCGAGGCGCATTATTTCATCCTTTTCCGTCTGCCTGGGAGAGAGAGGACCAACATGCGGCCTGCTGGCCTGGCGGGCGGCCGTTGGCCCTCGACCAACCCCGGATCCTGCGTCGGGACATTTTACCGACTTCCAGGTTGGCTTCTTCTGTTGGGACCAGGATATAGATTGTGTCGAGCTCGGGCCGTAAGCCAAGGTTTTCTCCAACATATGCCCTCCTGCGGCGCGGGCAACAGGTGGTGTCGCAAAGGTTTCGTAGCCTGCTTCCGCGACTGACATTTTTGTGATTTTTGATGACCAATTCATGGGATGGCAGAGCTCCGGAAGAGGCCCGAGACACAGCATTTCCACCAACAAAGGCAGGTCTTCTCAAGTGAGGGGGTTTCTTCCTAGCGTGCGGACCCATCATCCGATTTCCAACGTCGACTGCACTGCAAAATGCTGAACTAAGGCAGAGTCTGCTCTAGCTCGTCTGCACATAATCAAAGAAACACTGCGTTTGTCTTTTCGGTCGATGGTTGGGTGGTCGCGGCTGTGGTGAGCGCGGACACCCACCCATCCGCGCTGCGTGGGCCAATCAGCGGGTGCAGGAATGCAACCACCAAGCGCTTATTGCGCATGCCACATCGCGGGCTACCTCAGGAGAAGGATCATAGAGTGGCTTGTTTGCCGGCCGGGTTTTGGGCCTTGTGGCACTGTTGGCAGAGGCATGGTGAGTTTATTTTGGACTGGGACCTGAGGTGAGGGAGGAGGGGGTGGTCAGCCGCGGTTGGTGCGGTGGAAGTGTGGGTGTGGCTTCCGCGGAGGAAGCTGGGCAGAGGGAGGAGGATTGGGTGATGGGCCAGTGGTGGTGAGGGCCGATGCTCCTTCGGCCTCTTGGCTTGGGGAAGGAATGGATGTCGGCGGTGAACGCGCTTGTGTGCGGTGTGTTGGCGCTAGAGACGCGATGTTGGGAGTTTGGAAGTTGGAAGTTGGGCATTGTGGGTGTTGTGTACCTCGTGGCGTTTGCTCGTTTGTCTGCGGTTCATATGAGTTGATTTTGGATGCATTGTTGGCCCGGTTTGCTCGTTGCCGCTGGTTTGCTATTTGTCACTGCCGGCTTTTGACGCAACTTTCTACTTTTGCATGAAGCAGTGGATTGGGTCCATAGATTAGACCCTGGCTCCATCATAGAGTGGACATTTCTTTGTACTTCTCAAAAGTCCAGTACTCTGAATTATTACATGCGACCAAGGTGTTGTATCTTATTCAACTCCAAGACACAGCTGCCCTCAGTATAATAGCTACAGCATTGGCGTAACGTTCTTCACACATCTGAGAGTCACTCAGCTTAGCTTTAGAAAGCTTTCCAAACCAAAAATACGGGGATTTAGGCTCTGAGCCAGACAAGTCACGCGGTCGCAGTCGAGATCATGTATGCAAGATATGGTACGGCGTGGAAACGAATTGTCCCGATCGGACGAAATGCACAGAACATAATAGAGGCAGGAGTGTAGCAGTTTTTGAACTTCTTTGGACGTTGAGCAGAGGTGAGTAAGATGCCGTAAAGTAATCAATTTGTTAGATGAGTACACATTAAAATTCGGTGCTCCCGTCCTCACGTTATCCCTTAACTCGTGCTTGGCGTAGGTATGCATTTAAAGCATTCCTTTGTCTTAACTGTATTCAACTCAGTGCCGTCTGTCTTGGAGTCTATAATTATTTCCGACAGTTCACACACATTGACACTGCTGTGTGATTACGCCCTTTACGCGCCACCACATAGTAAGGTGCATTTCTCATCAAGGTCTTTTGAAAAAAAACGTAGGCCTCCGATCTGGTTTGGGCAAGAAGCATGAAAGTATTTAAGTTGCATGGGGTATCAATTTCCACAATTTGGAAGCGAAGCACTAATCAAAGGATTGGGTATGTGCAGAATAAATAAGGTAGTTGACAAGTCTGACGCCGCGCATAGCGCAGCGTTGCCTTCACAACATGCAATCAAACGTGTAAATAAAACCCATAATGTGGCTCTCTGCTCTAACTTTCAACCAAATGTTTGCGGATCCATCTTGAACGAGTAGCACCTGTTATCGACGGTGCCTCCCTGTTTGCCGTTCTCTCCCTCGCAGTTGCACGAGTCGATGGCCACTCTGAGGTAATGCCTGCACTCATCGTAGTTCTCCGGCCACTCGCAGCCGCCCCGCAGGCTGAACTTGACGTCGATGTGGATGGGCCACTGGCCGTTGGCGGGAGGGTCAAACCTGCGCGAGTAGACGTACGTGCTGCCGGCTTCAGCCCGGAGGAGTCTGCCCTCGCTGCCGAGCCCGTTGCAGAACGAGTTGGCGGCGCCCTGCATCTGTCCGTTGGTCGCCTTCTGGCCGTCGTTGTAGCAGTGCTTGACGTTGTCCATGGGCCGGCCAATCTCGTAGGGTGACTCGGTCGGCGTCGGCTCCTCCTTGGTGGTCGTCTGGGTGGTCTTCGTCGAGGTTGACGACGTCGACGACGGCGCCGGGCATGTGACGCTCGCGTCCTCCCAGTTCTCGTCGTCGTCGGAGGGGAAGTCCGGATCCGGCATGCCTCCGTACTGGTCCCAGGGAGTCTGTATGCAGCCGAATTCCAACCAATCGCACTGAGGGACGAGGGGCTCCTCCGGGAAGCCCTCTATAGGGTTGATCCATCTCTTGGGCCAGAAGCCCTTGAGAGGCGGCGGTGCGTCGGGGCCGATAGATGCTGGTGGGGCGGGGAAAGGAATCGTTGGTGTCGTGGCGACGACGTTACCCTGCCGGTCGGTATATGTTACCCCAGGCCAGTATGGCGTCGTCGCCGGCGTGGGCCAGAACGGCGCGAAACCCTGGGCCGCACGCCGTTGCTTGTTGCCGGCCACGGCCCCGGCGTTATTCTCAATGGTGACGACGTCAAAGTTCACCTGAGTGATGGTCAACGGCGCGCGCGTGATGGTGGTTGACCAGCTGCCGTCGGTGACTGTGAGCTTCGGGTAATCGACGACCCGTGTGGCCTTGGTCCACGGGGGTATCCTGACGACGCAGGGCGGAGAGCAAGTGAAGGAAGGCTCATCCATATCCCAAATCTTAGGATCAACCCAGATAGCTTCGGTGAAGTTGTTGCCGCTGGAGCCGACGTCCAAAACGGAGATCTGCGACCATCGCGGGTGGCTCTCAACGTTGAGATAGTCGAGAGCCTTGATGCCGACGCCGTCCATCACAGCCATGTATTTTGCACCTATAGTGATAAGGTGTTGGATCCGAACGCCCACGTAGTTGTCCTCGAGAAGAATTAGTGCCTTCTGACACGCATGCTCATCAATGCAATCCTGCGTATACGTTGAGAACCACGAGTACACGCCGGCACCAGCAACGAAAACGTTGGCACATTCGCGCATGATAACACCCCACGACTCGTCACAGCCGCTGAATTCATCACCAGCCGTGCATTCATAATCTGGGTCTCCATTCATCTTACCAACAGCAGCCTCAAAGGGTGCCGGTGGTGGGGGCGTCGGCTGATAGTAGGGAGATTCAGTCTGTATCATCCCAGCGAAAATGTTACGCGCTTGGTGGAAGTTGTACTGGTAGAACACCGCATGTTCTGACGAAGTGCCATAGAGCCATGTAGGCTCCACGCTTTCGATTAGAAGACCCCGGGCAACGTAGACCGAGTTCTGAACCATGGTGTTGTTGGCATCGACCAAATCGGGATCGCTATAGGTCTGATGTTAGTATAGAATCCTCCTTTGTGTATGACGATGTTGCTCACTCAATATCATGATCTGACACCCAGAGCCACATGTTCTCAAAGTAACCTGAGGCACGAGAGGTGATGTGCATCATCAAGCTGGCCGCATTGCAGCCCTGAGCAATACCTGTTGTCAAAGCTGGACACTCATCAGGGGTTAACTCGGTGCCGGTGGCACCTCCAATACGGACGTGACAATCCCAAAGAGCTGCTGATCCGGGGTTGGCAGCACGAATATTCCACTCAACAAGGATCAGGCCAGCAGTCGGACCGCGGTTGGTGAAGATCAGATCCTGCATCTCAATATCGCCTACATTGCCATCGTTGCCAACCTTTATCATCACTTGTGGGTTGCTGGGGCAGAAGTTCAGTCAGTTGGAATCTAGTTCTTGGTAAGAGGGAACTTACGTGGCGTCAGAAAAATACGGTCCCGAAGCAACTAGCTGGGACCAAGTCTCGCCCACAATCTTGGAACCGATAGGGATCATCACAGTACCCGTCAGAATGTACGAGCCCGCGTCGACGAACAAGATCTTGCCCTGGGTCGAGTATAACGCCGTCTGAAAAGCAGCGGTATCGTCTGTCACGCCGTCGCCCTTGGCCCCGAAGTCCTTAACGTGGACAAAGTCGCCCACGGGCCTGTTCTCATACTGAGGCTTAGGCCGCTCGAAGTAACTGCCCTTGGAGTCAAGGAGGTCCTGAGCACGGCGAAAGTTGCCAATCTTGGCCCCAGTAGAGAAGTCCGGGCCGTCCTTCTTGTAGACAGGGCCCAAGGCCCAGTGGTCGACCTTGCCCGAGGAGGCCAACAGCGTCTTGCCAGTTGTGTCAGCAACAGCCTTCGCGACGCCCTGGAAGTCGACGTTCTCGATGACAACTCCGGTGCTGCCAGACCCAGGCTCCTCGTTTGGGGGAGCCATCAGCACGGCCGTCTCAACGTTCTGGAAACTCGAGTCGATGAATGAGACGGAGCCAATGTTGCCGTTGTCACCTCCTTTCCCAGGGATTGTTTGTCTCTTTGATGTAGGGCTCGTCTCCTCCTGAAGTAGACGGAAACCGACGCCGACGTTGGTCATGGTAATGGACTTCCAGACCTGTAGCCAAGATTAGTTGATTCGCTTCATGACAAGTGTGAGTTCGGATGATTCTTACCCATCCCCAGTCCCAGATGAGCTGGACCCCAGTGTCGCATCCGATGAACTTGGAGTTTGTTAGAAAACGTCTATACACATAGTGTACTTGTTAAAAGTGGTAAAACTTACAGTCAGCCTTTGGGCAGTGAACTGCTGGTTGCCACCATAGAGACCAAACTTTCCGCCCCTGAAGGTAATGTCCGAGATGACACCGCCACTGCCGTTCTCAGCAAAGATGCCTCGCTGCGTGGTACCAGATTGCGCGATGATCTCTACGTTCTGGATGCTGGTAGCCTGGGCGACCTGGTAATGGAGGCCAGCGACCTCCTGGACTGGCCGCGTCTGGGTGATGTCGATCTTCAGATTTCGGACCTGCCTGTAGAAGTTACCCGTGTTGATGAACCACTGCTGGTCGCGGCCATCAGGCCCAGTGCCACCGCCGGTGTATTCGTCCGCGGAAAGCACCCCAAGGCCAATGAAATTCTTGGATGCCGCAAGGGTCGGCCAGTCATTTGCCTTGAGGGTTGCATGTTAGTGGATAGCGGGTTTGGGAGGGTACATGTTTGCGGTACTTACGTCGCCGATGACTTGAGTGCCAAATGGCATGGGAATAGTTGATGATATCCGATAGGTTCCTGGAGGGAAGTATATAATGGCGTTCTTAGTGGTTGAACCGTTGCAATTCTTCCCACAACGATTTTGATCGTTCATGGCACTCTTGATGGCCTTCGTATCGTCCTAAGCGGGAATGTTAATCTAGGCCGGATCACATGGAAAGGGGAGGCTTTTGACTTACGGTGACGCCATCGCCCTTGGCACCATAATCCATGACATTTCGGAAGACCTGAAAGGAGGTGAACGAAGTCAGAACATTTTTCACTATGTGGAGAGGCGGGGAAATCAAGAGTGCATACCTTGTAGGAGGGATCGTCGCCCCAAGGGACAGTCCCCTTTCGTTGAAGCTGCTCCATCCAATACGTCCCGGCGGTAGCCTGCACCTGGCGTCTGGTGAAGTTTCCAGCCAAGTTTGTCGCCTCCGCCTCAGAGACAAGCGCCGCAGCCGCCGCGATTTCGTCGGTGATATTCAGGAGGGGAGGCGGCATCTCAACTTCGTCTGCCCGGCGGCGCATTCTCTGCCCCGAGCCGCCTGTGACGGTTCCTGGCTGAAGCGCGTACTTGTTCCGGAGCGGGTTTGCAAGGCGGGCCTTGTTGAGCTCAGCCGATTTGGCGAGGGCCTCCTCGACGATCTTTCGAGCCTTTTCGAGATCAGATGTTGTGGCGTTCCTGACGAGAGGCGCGACGGCGGCGTCCGCGGAGCCTTGTCGCTTGTTAAAAGCTCGCTTCGGGGCGCGACCCCTGGGAGCGGGAGACTGCCCATGGTTTGCGGCCATCATGGCCAACCAGGCACCGTGTAAGCCCACAGGGGGGTCCAGGTTCTCCATGGAGTTGTTTGCGTGGACGTGCTGCTTCATGACGGATCCCGGGCCCATGGCTTCGAGCTCCTCCATGGTGACGGTATCGGCCCAGGCCCAGAAGGCCTCTCTGTCAGCCGTCTCGTTGAGAGAACGTTTGGCCTGGCTCACAGTGATGGGCGGGTGACGCTCATTCGACTGTGAGGCGTCGGTGTAGGTGTAGATCTTGGCCGCGATGCCATTAACGGCGGTTGTGGTGCGGAACATGAAGAGGACGACGCTGTTCTTGGGCTGATAGAAGGGGAAGTGGCCGAAGTCGTTCTGGCGCCGGGTGATGACGGCCTTGAGTTCGCCTTGCAGCTTGCCGTGGGCCTCAGCTTGCCAGTTCTGTTCTGCCTTGACTCCCGACACGCAGCGAAAGGCGGCGCAACGCGTCTCAGCGTCCTCTGCTCCGGCCTCGGGCGCGGCATGACCGCTGCCGCCTTGGATCCAGGTGGCTGGCGGGAACTCGTCACATGTGTATCGAACTTTGGAGAGCTGAACGGCGCCACCGTTGGGCGGGCGGTAGTTCCGGATCTGGTTGATGGTCGTGCCGGGCTCTAGATCGTTGTGATACCAGGGACCATCATGGCGCATAACGGTCCCCTGGTTGGTCTCAGGGCACGGGTGGCTGTTCTTCCAGGATCCGGGGCATGACTGCCTGCGTCGGCCGGTGCTGCGGAATTGGCTACCCTTGCCTGTGTTGAAATCATAGCCGAACCGGTATTTAGGCACGCGTGTGCTCCCGCGCTGTGTATTGAACCAATTCTCGGCATTTCTGCAGATGTCGACCATGTACTGGCAGTTGTACTCGAGGAAGACCACCTCAGGCCAGATGTCAACGACACGCTCTGGCGCCTGCAGAGTGGTAGGCCGCCAGAATGGACTGTTACCATCGCCGTCAGCATCTGAAAATATCAATGTGACTTTAGCTCGTGCTTACACCATGGAGAAACCCGTCCCACTGTTAGGGTCCGGAATCTGCTGCCAGGTTTCCGACTGTACATACTGGGCCTGCACCAGAACCTGCTGCTGAGGTTGATGAGCGGGGAAGGCCACAAAGCCCAGAAGAAGGCATAGTAAAGAGCGGAATGAAGCCATGTTGCTGGAGGCAAGAGGCCAGTAACATTGGCTGCTCAAGGTAAAGAGACAACAGACGAAGGGGTCACTGTCAACTTCTTCACGAAATCAGCAATGGCATCGAGCCTGGGACGTTTACTTTATTATTCTGGATGGCCAAATCATGTTGCCCCTGACGGCCACATGCCGCTTCTCTTTGGAACTTCTCTCTCTTTCGCCCTCGACACCGCTGCGAGGGGCGCACACATGACACTTCGGAAGAGTATATCCAGGGCCGCTGGGCTTTCTGCTCATGATTCCCAGGGATCTTGTCTTTCACACATGGTATGGTGTATACAAACGAGGCCATCTAACCGAATACAACAACAGTCTGACATCTCGGTGAAGGCTAGAAATCCAGAAGTATCACAAAAGGTCCAAATATTCTGAACCAACTGTCGACATGTGGATACTGTACGACCTCCTCCTCGGGCGTCTTGCCTATTTCTTAACACCCTGGTGATACGATTAGCCTCGTATCGGTGCATCACTGCGGCGTAGAAGAGTCTGGATCAGTGCTTTGGTGTGGCCATGTGATTTGCGTTGCCATTTTGTGCTGACAGATAATGTCTTGCTTGCCAAGATAATTGAGACATTAAAGTATGAGTGCGGCTCAGTTGGAATACTACTATCAACCCGCATATAAGTGAAATGAGCAGTAAAAAATATCTACGGATATGGATGGAAGTGGCAAAAAGCGGTACCAAGTGAATCGTCCCGCGAACCCTCTACGAGACTAGGTATATCGCCAAGAAAGGGCGACCCGAGGGAGGTGGTGAGACTAGACGAGGTGGTTATATTAAGCTTACTCTTTTAGCTCCCGCTGCTGAATGATGTACGGATATCCGCTTTCGGCCATGCGCCAGCCAATCCCACGTTACATTAGTGCATTCTCTTCAACCTCGAGGAGTGCCTGTCCAATCGGCTGCGAGACAGAATTAAGGGGTAGTAGCAATTGTGCTGGGTCTTTTGTCGTGTTGCCATTTCGCAGTCCATGAAAGTTGGTTGCCTAAAAGCCTTGTGGTTAGGCAGACTGACAATTATGTACCTTTTACTTTCGTTAGTCGACCCTTGCATCACCCGCCGCACTTTTGCAGAATGCAATGTGACTGTTCGGTTGCGAACACCAACAATCTACTAACAAAAGTCCTTAAACAATGTTGCAGGCACCACACCACCTGCATCAAGAAATAGGTCCCGAGGTTGACAATGCGGAATACGCTTCGTCGTTTGGTCTTCTGGTCAGCTCTGTGTCTGTGACGATCAGATCAACAGTTTCCAAAAGTCTCTTGCTCCTGTAGTTGCCTATTTCCCTTTCTTACTCCTCACTGCTGCCTCCTCTCTTTAACAACGGCCACTCTTGATTTCACCATCGGCCGCTAGAGCCAGGGCACTCAACTTGCACTTCTCAAACATTCCCCCCCGAGGCTGTGAAACTACACAGTCCGAAAAGAATTTTCACATCAGTCACAATGAAGTCCGTTCAAACCATTCTCAATTTTTCCCTTGCTGGCGTTTCCCTGTTCGCCTTCGGCGCTCTTGCCGCCGACGAGTGCCAGCCTCATACGTGGCAGGCGAGGCTCGCCTCACCCGTCACCGCGCAACCCCCCGATCCCAAGGTCACCCCTTACGCCAGAAAGGCTGTCCAAACTGAGCCTGGGGAGATCAACTGCCGCTGGTGGGGTAGGACGTACGACGAGGTCAACTACTACTCGTGCATGAATCTGGCCGAGACGTTCGAGATCACGATCGAGCAGTTCTGGCTTCTGAACCCGCAGCTGGCCCCGGACTGCGAGGGCATCGAGCCGAACACCGAGTACTGTGTTGACGGATGTGAGTAGTCGCCATCCCTTTCCTAGGTAACAAGAGAAGAGCGAGCTCTTGTGCAACTAGCTGTCGGGACGCTAATAGAAAGACTAACTGCAACAGTCATCGAACCGATCAGAGCAGTTGACGGCCTCTGCGGCCCCGACCACAAGAACGCTACCTGTATCGGTACGGATTTTGGGCAGTGCTGCAACTCCGAGACGTGGAAGTGCGGTGAGACAGAGTAAGTTGAACATCCACTGTCCTTAGCTGTTTATATATTTCCTCCTCGCTCACATGGCTTCTCCAACTTCGCAGGGAAGATTGTGCCTCAGGTATTTGCTACGAGGGCCTCTGCCCAGGGCACGATGTCTACACAACCGACGGCAAATGCGGCTTTGACTACGGGTTCCGGCTGTGCGCCGGCAAATGGGGAGACTGTTGCAGCCTCAAGGGCGAGTGTGGAACTGGGCCAGACTTCTGTGACGCCGACAAGTGCCAGTCTGGCAACTGCACGATATCGCAACCTTCTAACCAGAAAGCCTGATGAGGAGGAGCTTCAAACCGATTTCATGTGTTTGATTTGCTTAACACCGGTAGCTTGCTCTGCTTTAACAATGGACAACTTATAATCACGAAAGACGCAAACGTCACTGTCGAAAGGGCCACGAAGGCGATATTTCCAGCTAGCACAACCATCATAGTCTACTGAAACCAACAGTGAAAGTGTGCTCTCTCAACTATCATGTATATGCGTTATAACTGTGATCTTCACATGTAACCTTCCATCCTCAGCCCCAGGTTAAAGTAATCAGAGTTGAGTGTATTTGTACACCAAGGTAGTTGTTAGCCTGTAATTTTGTCGCGTTAGCCAGGGATGATAGACCAAGCTCACTGCCACGCCGGCCCCTGGATGCTTGTCTCCCCATGATTGAAATCCTTCTGCACACATATGTTCAGAACAGGAAGGTACCTTGCTGCGGTTCCACCCGATCCCGCCCCAACAACCTGCACATGTACTGAATCTTAAGGTAGGGTCATGTGGGCTGAGGAGCATTCCTTGGCGTATTCAGGTATTCTCGCGAATCGCCCGTCAGCTGTTGCCTGCATCACCGAATTCAGGGGTACACATGCAAGTCAGACTGACATGAAGCCACGACCTCTGTGGAATGTAGCAGTCACCGGATGAATATCCTACCCATGCTTTTGGCTTCTGTGCCGCAAATGCGAGGTTTTTTAGTAAGTGGGAGTGAAGAGATGGTCTCCGGGGATAACCGGGGGTTTGTGAAGACTGGAGATTCCCCCTCCTTTTCGCCAAGAAAACCATCACACAAAGGAGCATTGCGGTACCACATTCCTATTGCGACGTCGAGCTACATAGCAAGTATTATTGGCGGAAAGACTACATGTAATCATTTGCCTCGTTACGAATTACCGTTTCCATGTGTGCGCCCGACTGCTAGGGAATACTGGGACCCCTGCAATTGCCCATGCAAATCGTAACATTATTGAGTCACTTAGCTATATGTATTTTCATGTGCAAGTTGTCACAACTTCCCAGTGTCTTTTAGGAACTAAGGGAAGTAGTCTTCCATGTATGTCAGCAATGTCTCTCTAAGCACCTCTTGAGGAGACTACGGCCAGGCTGCCGTCCTGTTGCCGTGCCTCGAACACGCATCAGATACGCCCCTGGTTGCTCGTATTGACTTAGGCACACTGTAAACCCACAATCATGGCTTTCTACGCCGTCCAGTCTGGTCCTGTGCCTCTCTAAGAGTTGACGCCCGAATCCAGCTTCTTTCAGTCTCGTGGCCGGCTCTGTCGTTGTTATGTCACGGACTCGGGGCTATAACTAACTAGGTTGCTCTTCATCCTCATTATCCATGCTACTCTCTGACCCAGAGCGCGCATCTTTCAAGCCAAATATCCAGATCTCTCTTCAACTACTCTACCACCCCAAAAGTCTCTTCTTGCCCCTCCACAATGCGTCTCTCCACACTCTGCCCTGTTGCCGCCTTCGCCTCTGTCGGCCTCTCCGCCGCCGTCGGTCGCGACATCTCGCCGCGCCCCCGCGACATGAACGTACCACTGAACCTCCTCGCCAAGCGTGCGGCCTGCGGCGAGGGGCCTGAACTCGTCTGCTACGGCGTCATGGGGGGCACCTCGCAGAACCTCGACCCCGACGACATCGAGTATGCGGCGGCCTACCTGCGCTACCTCGCCGACAACGACGGCGGCAACCCACTCTGGACCATGCCGTCCGAGTTCACGTGCTCCGAGTGGACGCTGCCCCTCTTCGGCGCCGGCTCCGTGCTCGCTCTGGCCAAGCACATCAACCCGCGCACCCAGTCCTCGGTCACCTACTACGACCTGGCCCGCACCTTCGACGGCGGCGAGGATGCCACCGAGGAGCAGAGGGCCGCCTCGCTGCTGGGTGCCTGCGGCACGAACGGCGGTCAGTTGGCCGTTACCGTGAACCTTGACGACCCCGTTTACCAGACTCCTGAGTACATCGCCAGCAAGGCTAAGCCTGCCGACATCATCATCAAGCTTGTGAGAGACCCCAACGCCAACTAAGCTGTCAAGCTTGTCGAGATAGAGAGATAAGGGGGAGAACAGAAGGGGGACTACGAGGACGTCGAAGAGCCCCGATGCCGCTGGGTGATGGCTTCGAAGTCGTTCATGCTTGGTGGATTCCTCAAGACACCCCATGAAGATCCTGGAGGTTGCGGAGTTAATTTCAGAGACATAATTTTCTGCCTTGACCGCAGGTTAACTGGCTATATTAGTGCTTGATGAGCCATAATTCATTATTCATAAGCACTGTGTATGTATAATTGACTCGTATGCGGGACTTTCGTGAACGTCTGAATGCAGTGGTTCATGGGTCAAGTATGTACATATAGCTGGTTTGTGGCTTTTAGAATCGTAATGATCAGTCCGGGCCCGCCCTCTTTGTGCCTCTGGGTGCCGTATCCTGCACAGCGGCCGCACCAGGCCTCGTTCCCAACCCGTATTGCCCCATGGGGCCCTGATAGCGGTAGGCGTTGTCGCGCGCCCATCTCCTGTCCGAAAGCCAGCCCTGCTCGTCCTTGGTGTTCACGTACTGGGGCTGCGGAGCCATCACCACCAGCTTCGTGTCAGCGGCCGGTGGCGTGTCTTCGCCCACGTTCCTGGCTTGCAGGATGTCGTTCTTCAGAGCCATCAACCAGGGATGTACGGCTGTCACGTAATCGTGAACCGTGACGTAGGGCTTCTCCGAAGCCTTTACCACAAGCGGGTCATAGTCCCTGGGGGCTGTCGCACCGCAGCCTGAGCATCGTTGCGGGCCGGAAGCAGGCTCATCATCTTCATCATCATCGTTATCGTCGTGCTCGTAGTGAAGCTCCCACCACCTGCCCGCCCAGTCACCGAGATCTGACGAATGCACCGTGATCGACGAGGGTTTGCTGTCTGTGAGAGCCTCCTGCGAGACGGGGTGCCAGGTTGTGCCGGCGAGGGTTTGTCGGAAGTAGGCTTCCCTGGGTGCATCCGGGTCCAGATTCTCGGGCATGACGAAGACCGAGGAGGTAAGGGGGCCTTGAAGTGTCCAGAATAGCCGCTTGGCCTGGCGGGAGAGTAGACCGACAGGCGCAGAGGTATCTGATGTTGACATGGCGGATCGCCGCAGTGGGCTTTGTCGCTCGAGGCTGTGGGTAGAATGCTTGGGAGACGGTTGAGCAGCAGGATTGATACGGGTTGAATTATGGCCAGAAGAAAGGGCGGAAAACGAGAGATAAATATAAGCCAACGGTTCTTGCGGGGTAGGTGAGCAAACAAACATCAACAGGGGAACACGGTCAGGTACATGAATGAATGAGACGAGGTCAGCCCCGGCCAGCTCTTGGATGCACCAATTCGGAAGGTGGGGCATGGGTACTGTGCGTCCTGCAGGGGCACTGAATGTAACTGGTACACTCACTACCTTTCGCCATTCTTGAGTCACTTTCTCCGTGTCCGGATATTGATGGCTGCGGTTTGGTTCCAAGTTACCTTTGATACTTCGCATTTCCAGACTCCGTCCAATCCAGTGCCAAGAGACTATAGTATGATTGATCTACTAATATATTTTTATTTACTTCCATCAAGTTGCTCCGTTTTGTTGCTTGGTTAACAACCCGCACGTCCTATACTTCGACTAGACTATAGTTCACTCGCACTCTGAATGAGTTATAACCGACCTGGTAGTTTTGACCTTAAGAATAAGATGACTGAAATCTCCAGCTAAGCATGTAAGTCCGAGTTTCGTGGAATCTTCTCAACGTTTCCGACACCATCTTTCCCACTGAGTCTGGCCAATAAACTGAGAATACATGGTACCCGAGCATAGATATCTGAATCCGTCGATTATACGGAGAGTCGGGGATCCCACGGGAATGCAAACACACACGCCCACACGCCTGCCCAAGCTAGCGCTGCGGGTGAGCATTCTGATATCTAGCACAGAGCCCACGAACGAACGAGCTGGGTATTTCCAGATTTCTAGGTTTAAAAATTTTGGGGAGACTAGCAACCGAGCTCTGTTCCCCCCTCATTCGGAATCAGTCGAAGGGGTGGATGGATATATGCGCTGAGCCTGCAGACCACGAACGACGCTCGCGAAGCCTGCCGCCGGCAAACTTCATGAATGCTTTTCTCAAAATCCATCTCAAACCACGGTTACATCAAGTTTGACTGACTGTTATTGTAAATGCATGAAACCGACACGGCGCTGTCTGTGGTTCATGATCATGTGGAGCTCAGCGGGAACTCGAACACAAGCGGCGGACATAGCTCAGTTGGGAGAGCGTCAGACTGAAGCGGGTCTCTGGACTTGGAAAACTTCATTCAATCAATCTGAAGGTCGTGTGTTCAATCCACACTGGCCGCATGTTCAATATTTTTGGCGTTCACGACGGTTAGCCCAAAAACAAAACCACAATTACCCAGCTAGGTAACCAGACAGGGTCGGTCGTTGCTTGTTGGCATGTTTGTTCGTTCGCTCCTCTTGCCGGCGCGAAATTGGGGAAGAAGCCCATGCAGCTGGCAAGCAGTAAATGAAAGCTAGGTGTATGGTACATGGGAATGTTTTAAGAACGACTCGCCGGGATACATGATAGACAGACAGACAAGACACTCCGCGAAATAAACGAGCGACAAACGGTACATGGATATTGAAGGCAATTTGAATTAAAAAGGTTCACAACTCGTTCGTAGACGTGGAGTGGATGGATACCTTGGGGAGGGAGGGATCGAAGTCGACAGAAGCTTTAGGGGCTGAAGCAGACCCGGGAAGTCAATTAATTGACAGCCCGAGTGCGCCGTAATTCCGCCCCACGCCGCCCGGGCCATCAAACACGTCAGAGCACCTACCCCGACGCGCCTGCTAGATAGACAATCCTCGCTAGCGACTCACCTACCTGCTTACCTACCTTCCTGGCCATCATTGCCCTCGTCGAGAACCAATACCCACGATGTCGCGAAGACCAGCGAAAGGAGACTACATTGAGACCGTAAGCATTCAGCTACTGCGTTCACGACTAGCTTGCAGGGACTGACCGCCTATCACAGGACACGGGCAATAAAGTCGCCCGCAAGGCGACGCTCGTCGGCACACAGAACATCATGCTAGGCGGTAAGACCGTCATCCAGCCCGAAGTCATGATCCGCGGTGATCTCGCACGATCAATACAACCCTCCGGCGGTGCTCCCGCTAACAATACTGCCGTCGCGATCGGCCGATACTGCTTCCTCTCGAGGGGAGCTGTCCTCCGACCGCCGGGACGAATGTACAAGGGGTGAGCAGCTCCCCGTCTGCCCCCTGGGCCACGCCAATTCCAGTCGCGAGGACTTTAACTTAACTTTTTGGCGTCTGCAGTGCCTTCACCTACATGCCTCTCCGAATAGGCGACCACGTCTTCGTTGGACAATACACGGTCATCCAAGCCGCTTCGATCGGAACCCACGTGCACATCGGTCGCGACTGCGTCATCGGCGAGTTCGCTATCGTCAAGGACTACGTTCGAATACTCGAGGGCTCCGTCGTGCCTCCCAACATGGTCATACCTAGCTTCAGCGTTGTCGCGGGGCAGCCTGCCCGCGTGGTGGGGGAGGTGCCGGAAGGCGGACACGAGGAGTTTGAGCTGCGCGAGCTCTACAAGACAGTCGGAAACAACCCGCAGCCCTTGACGATGTAATTCCCGCCAGTCGATGGGGGGAAGGAGGCGTTTGATCGAGGGCAGAGAGCGGATATGTGGACCGAGCAAATGCCTTGCGGCCACGTGGAGGACTCTTGACAAAACCAACGAATCTCGACGTCGAAGCTTTTCCTTGTCGGAGGCTCCGTCGTTCGGCATCTCCAAAAACAGTGGAGAAAGGACTTTTGCCAATGAGGCGTTTGAAACGGCGTTTGGCGAATTTATTGGGCATAGAGCCTTGAGATACCCAATTTCGAGCCGCAGCTCAATATCATCACATCTATATTGTGCGGAGTTAGACACGTCAATGGGTTGCGTCTACCTAACTAGTGGTTGCGAGAGTATGCGAAACATCAAGGTCCAATCTTTTCGGGCTTAACATCGCGTTTCCAGCGCTGCTCGAAAACCAGCCACAAAACTACACAGGCCGTTTCTTGCCCAGGTCCGCCGTCGCTTATGCCCATACAACAAGTACCGCCATGGACAACTCTGTCATCACCCGCTACACCCACTTCTCTACGCCGTCCAATGTTTAGAACACCCATGCCCTTCAAGGCTCGCCAGGCCAGATTGAGTCAGCAAGTTTCCTCACCAAGTCCAGCTTCTTAAGCATATCCTGGTGCGTGATCGAGTTGCCAAGGTGGTGGCTAGCAAAACCGCACTGCGGGCTCACGCCAATTCTCTTCAACGCTTGCTCACGAGTCTGGCCAGCCCCTTGTGCCACAAAGTCAGCCGCCTGGAACACCCGGTCTCGCATCTTGTTGAGGTCCTCGAGCTCGGGGAACTTGGATGTGATGACGCCCAGGATGACGTTTTTGTGCGCAGGGAGTTCCTTCAAGGGCTCGAAACCACCGGCGCGGTCGGTGTCGTACTCGAGGAAGTACGTGTTGGCGTTGATCTCCTTGAACAGGCGGGAGGCGATGCGGTCGTAGCCGCCCTCGGAGAAGTGGCGCGAGTAGGCAAAATTACCGCGGCAGAGATGAATGCCGAGGTGCATATCCGCTGGACGGGAGCTGATGCTGTCGTTGTAGAGCTTGATGTAGAATTGCAGCAGGGCATCTGAGTCTTCGCCCGCGTCCTTGAATCCCTGGAGCATCTTCTCTGAGCAGAAGTCTGGATGGTCGTCAGTCATTTTCGCAGGAGAAAAGCTCAGACATGCACTTACACGCTAGGTTTGGGTCGTCAATGGTGACGTTACGGACGCCGTGATTGTATAAAACCTCCAGCTCCGTACGATACGCCTTGGCAATATCGGCGAAGTACTCCTCATCGTTAGCATAGACCTCCTTGGGGTATGCATAGCCCTTCTTGTATCTCAAGTGGTACCACTCAGGGGCAGGCAGGGTGAGCTTCGCGTGCTTGACCTTCTCGGGAGGAATGAGGGTCTTGAGGTACTCCCACTCTCTAAGATAGGTGCTGCCCTTGTGCTTGATCTTGCCGGTGCACAGGATAGACTCTCCCGGCTTGTGGTCGCTCTCGACTGGAAGAAGCGGTTAATCGCAGGCTATTGCCACACAAGAACCTGAAGACTTACTGAAAGCCGCAATGTCTGGCACATACATGCGGAAGATATCCCAACTGGGCGCGGGTACCTCCTCGAAACCTTCAAGGCCAGGGAAGAAGTTGCCCCAGAACTGATGACGGCGGTACTCGCCGTCGTTGATGGCATGGAAACCGAGGTCAAGCTGGGTCTTGACAATCTCACGAACACCTTCCTCTTCCAAGCGGTTCAGCTCCTCATCCGCAGCAATCTCAACAGCCTTCTTTTCATCCAAAGCAATGCGCTTCTCCGTGAGAGCCTTGGGTCGCAACAGCGAGCCCATGTGCTCCGCGCGGAAGGGTGGTCTCTGGTGGTTCTTGGCAGCCATGATGGACTTCTCGACAGCTGGGCTTAGGAATTGCATCCTCTTAGAAGGAGACCGAGCTGGTCGGGAGCTTGGGGCCTGATTTAAATAGAATCGAACTTGGGACTACCTTGTTTCCGAGCGGAATGGCACCCTTCGGCAAAGCGAAATCTAAACAAGCCCAAGAAAGCTACCTCAAATGGATGTGGGAGCATTTCACCGGGGATTTTTGAAGCATGCGGGCCAAACCCGCCATACTTCCCGCCCTTCAGCCCGCCTCCCCTCGTCTCAACGATGTCATGCCGTTCCATCTTCACCACACATTCCCAGGCTTCGCGCCCACCTGGACCCCCGCTTTCCCCGCCCTTTGTCATAGCTGACGAGGGGAGGCCAGTGCTCTTGGAGACGGCAAATGGCAAAGTCCGGTGGTGGCCGCTTAATCACGATCATGACTTCCTCGCTGTGGGCGTTTTCTCGCTCAGTGGTCTGTTGTTGTTGCTAGCAAGGGTCGGAGTTCAAGATGTTTCCTTTTGGGACGGGAGCACTGCAGGCGCCGCAGCGGCACCGCGGTGGAGAACGATGCGGTTACTGATTGAGGAATAAGCAAGCACTTGCACGAGGGTTGCGTCGGCTGAGGGAAGCCAAGCCTGTGTAATTGCTGACTGAATTTGATTGTTATATCAATTTTGGGACTTTGGTATTATCGCAATCAAGCGATGGTTGTCTATGGCAACTTACAAGTTGAAGCTTCATGAGCTGTGAAGAAGCAGAGACGAAGACCGGAAGGGAGCTCCGGAGCTCTTATCGTTATCAGTCTTATCGGGAAGCTACAGTGGGGCATGTGGCGATTTAGGGGTTCCTTTGGTTGGACCGACACCCCGCGATGACATGCCGCATTTCCTGGCCTGGTCTTCCTTTCTTCCTCCTGCAAGTCCAATCTCGCGAAGTCCCGAGAAATGCGTCCCAGCTAGCAGAGAGCTTCCATTATCTCAATACAGTTTGGGCCATCCACATCCCCACTGATTTGCTCAGCCTAATCCGAACCATTGTCTGAACCGCCTCAGTCGCTCCGTCTGATCTTGAAACTCGCCTCGGCAGAAACCTTCCCGTGAAACAGAGTTCCGCGATCTGCATCGCAGAACATCAACCGCACAACTCCGTCAATTTCAACACAGCTTACATCTAATCAATCTTCCGGCAGAAGTCACTATCGAAATAGTAGTCGACCATGGCCGTCACTATCGACGATCTCCCGAACGAGATCTTGGCCCAAATCTTCACCTATCTCGATCGCCCTGCGCCCTCCGAGTCGAAGCTTCACGACCAGCCGAGCTCGCTGATGCTCCAGAACCCCTTCTTCGATCGGGATCTCAAGAACGTGTCCGTCGTCACCAAGCTGTGGAGGGCCGCGGTGCTGCCTCTACTCTTCCGCCATGTCGTCTGGACGATCGACCGCTTCGAGCTCCCGCTCATAGAAGAAACGCGCGACCCGGCCTCGACAATCGACTTCCTCCGCTTCCTTCGAGAAAATAACCTGACGAACTATGTCACCACCCTGACCATGTTCGTCGAGGACGCCTTGGGTGGTGTCGCGACGTCGCATCTCGCCAGCAGTGTTGAGCTCATGGAGACTGGGCCTGCGAACAAGGCGTCGTTTAGCGAGGACTACAACTGGTTGTGGAGGACGCTCTTCGAGCACGTAGACCCCGTACGGCTGAGCATAATTGCCTCAACCCGAGTTCTGGCGCAACTGCTCTCGCGCATGCTCTTCTTGGGGGATGCGTGGAACTTCGACATGCCGCAACATATCCTGTCGCTCTCGCGGAAGGACAAGAAGGTGGTCACGACCAAGTACAAGTCAAAAGCGACTGCATCTTCATCCAGCGACGCACCGTCTCCCGAGAACCCACACCAGAAACGAGTGCCCTGCGACCTCTTCACCATCCGTCCTTGGCAAAGTCTACTTCTTAACGAAGGCTCGTCGACCCGAGTCTACAAGACTTACGAATACTACCTCAAGCGCCCACCTTCGATGCTCGGCGCCCTTCTTGGAGCGGAAGAATTTCCAAACGACGAGCCCTTGATTGCGCCTTCCATCCGTGACTTCTCCTACGTCGGCATCTTTCCGCTGTCCAGCCACTTCAACACCCTCGTCCAACATGTCCCCCGCCTCGACCGACTCTTCGTCCAGCTCGTACCCCGGAACGACATCCTTCAGGACGCCGACGAGATGCGCAACATCGATATTGCCGATCTTTGGATGGAGCGGAACACGTCGTATTCCATGCTCTTCCGCGAGCTATTTGACCCCGACCCAGATAGTCCTTGGCTCGAGCTCAAGACGTTCGAGAGCGGCGACGCGGCGGACCGGGAAGCGTGGGAGATGGCGGTGCAGTTCGTCCAGTTCAGCGGCGTGCAGGGATGGAAGGTCGAGAGCGAGGGCGTCTTCGTCCGGGAGGGGAACGAGAGCGGGCCGATCCTCGGGATGTCTCAGTCAGTGGTGCCGGAATCATCATGAATTTAATCACAGGTGCTAATTCATATTCAAAAGACTGCCGAGTCAGCTTAGACGGATGGCTTTCAATGGGGTTGCTACACTGCCGGTATCCAGCGTGACGCTTTACATGGGAGACGGCGGGCCGTAAGTATGCTTAATTCAGCACCTTGCAGGTTCCCGCAGTCAAGACCACGTATTTGACACGTGGGTAGTGTACCCGATTGTGTAGGACTACTTTCTACTACGCAACAGCGAATGTAATTCTTCCAACGATGACCAACAGGTCACGGAAGCCTTATGAAAACGTTTGGATCACAAGTTCTCGGCATACCTGCTTGGCGCTGAGGCTGAATGTGCCAAGGCTGATTCGCAGACGAAGCGCTTCAAACAAGCCAATTATGATCGTGAACGACGCATCCGAGCCCACGCGACGTAGGGAGACCCTGAACGACGCTAATTTTGGAGTGTTTGCAATTATTCTGCCTGATGCGCAGACCCTTCCCAGTTATTGAATGGCAAAGTAGTACCGGCGTTCTCTTTACAGCCGCACCGCGAGGTAACGTTCAGCTGGGAGGCGCCACGGCGTCTAACGGTGTAACTGGTGTCTCACAGACAACTTCCACCACAGCCTGAGCTTTTTTTTTTCAAATATTTCCTGAACCTCGCAACTCATTCTACGGAGCGAACCCCCAGGTCGAGAATCGACGATGTGTCGCGCTTCGCTCATCGTTCTGGCTGCCGCGGCAGGCATCACCGCCGTCCAAGGGACGTGCTTCGTCCCCAATGGCACGGACAGACATGCCCTAACCAATATCGAGAATAATCGGTACGAACCCTGCGAGGGCAACGGGCACAGCATGTGCTGCAACGTTCTTAGCGGCGACAAGTGCCAGGCGGACGGGCTGTGTTGGAACGAGGGCGGGAGGTTGACGTGGAGGGAGAGCTGTACGGATCCGACGTGGCAGTCGCCCAAGTGTGTGAAGCTGTGTATCTCGGATGATTATCGTGAGCTTCCTTCCCCCTTTACTTGGCTTGGGGCTGGATTGAACAGCTTCGGCGTGCTAACGATGGGCCTCGTAGAGACTGAAGGCGTGGGCGCGACGGGGACGGATATCGTGGTCACGAAGTGCGCTGATGAGAGCTACTGCTGCGGTAACGACAAGAATGCTACGGACTGCTGCACTGCGGGTAAGGGTGTGAAGATTGTGGATGGGGAGGTTGTCACCACGACTTCGGCTTCTGCGTCCGGGTTGACGACTACCGCGGGGTCTGCACCGACCTCTAGGGCGTCTATGCCCAGCGACAGCGGCTCGGCGCCCTCGGATACTCAAGCTGGTGTCATTGGAGGTGCTGTTGGTGGTGGTGTTGGCGCGGTGGTTCTTGCCCTTGTTGCTTGGTTCTTTTGGTACAAGCGGAGGGAGAAAGCCACGAGAGCGGGTGAAGATACTGCGGATGCGACGCAGCATTATAACGTTGAGAGTCGGGAAGTGAAGTATCCGACTGTGGTCGAGGCTCCAAGTCACTATCCTCCGGCTGAGATGCCGGTGGAAGGGCAGCTGTTTGAGTTGGAATCGGATTCAGTGAGGCCGCCAAGTCGAAGATGACTGGATTGATGATCTGTTTAAGGTTGATTGTCTAGCTCAGGCAGACGTCGACGGGAATCATGTCAAACTCCTTCCTAGACGATGCCGCAATGGGTTTTATGGTGTTCAGACAGAATCGATTTTGGTCATGATCTTATCACGTAGATGATCCTAACCACCTAGGACATCGGTACATCGGTATAATAAATCTGGCCGACTAAAGCTCGAGGCGGTTGGTTTACTCAAACTTGGTCAACGCTTAGACGTCTTTAATGACTTGAACACGGTAAGTAATTACTCTGCTACCCATGTTAAGCATGCCAGGGCGAAGCGGATGGCAGGAAGGATGGCATAAGAAAGAAGGCGCATATCTCGGCATATCGCCAAGTGCCCGTTTCGGGCGAAGCAGTCATCGGCTAGGCATTCATCGGTAACGACTTTCTTCTCATCATGATAAACCAATATCGCTCCCGACAGAAGCCTTCTTCCGCGCCCGGCCCAGAGCGTACGTTTTCCCCCGCGCGTGGGCCTCCGTCGCGGACAAGCTACGCATCCTGGGCGTGGAGGTCTCGGTGCTGCAGAAGGACTTTGTCCGGGAGGTTGAGGTCCTCGCCGCGGAGAGTGTTACTCTCGCGAGTTCCAAGAACGAGGGCGTCGTGGAGAGCACCATAACGACATCGACGAGCCGCCGGACGGCGAGGGCGCCCCATGGGCGGGTTCCGTGTGAGCACGCGGCAGAAGAACGCGGCGTTTGCCTTCATGCTGCTCGAGCCAGAGAACAACGCGAGCTTGGCGCGGTATGACGTGATTAATCTAGAGGAGGGCGATGAGTAGCCCGTGTTCCGGTTCCTCCTCGGGCCGCAATAGGATGAGGTTGCCGTAGTTTCTCCGCATTCGAGCCCGGATTGGAAGCCGCCGGTCTTTCGGTGGTGGGGCCGGATCGGCAGCGGTTGGTTGGTGGCACAGTCCGGGTAATAACAAAACCGCGGCACTCCTGCTAATAAGTAGATTCCATCTCAATCTCACTCACTGCATTAGCTCCCTTGCGCCCGTCTCCAAATTCAGTGTGTTTCTAAAATTCTCAAAATCCCGTGGGATTTTGTCCACAGAGTAGCAGCACTAACAAATCCGCCCCTCCACCGTAGATCCTCCACCGCGACCTGCCATCCAATCATCCCGACCCCCTCACAACCTCTCCAAACGTCCACCTCTCCAAACAACCACCAATCACCCAAAAAGCGTCTGCCAGAACTTCAAACATTTGCCCACGTTAGCACCTGCGACAGAACCGCGCACCCATGCAGTCACCAAACAACAGGCAGAATCAAACAGGAGGATATTTAGGAACGGGAAACATCTGGACAAACACTGTGTATGTCACGCCCGCGTCCTGGAACGCGACGAGGAAAACAGAATGTGACTCCTGCATGCGTACATGACGGTCGTTCGGCTTGGACGTCACGCTTTTTTTCTCTGTGCCCCTTTTTGCGATGTCTCCATGGATCAGTGACCATGTGAGTCGAAATGATAAAGAGACACAATGCTCCCCTCGTCCTTTCCCATCCTTTCTCCCCCTCCGCCTTGTCATCGTGCCTCTATTGTTCGCGAACTTCGATTCTCTTCCACATCTTCTTCTTTTATCTCTGCGAGATAACTTCACTTCTTATAAGCCGAGCCGGACTCAATTCTCCATCACCCTACTCAACCTACTCAACCTTCACTTCCCAAAACTATACAGACCAAAACCCGTCAGAACAAAAATCTCGCCCAAAATGCATCCCCTCTCTTTCCTCCTAATCCTCTTCGCAACCTCCACCGTCGCCCTCCCCGCGACGCCCGCATCGCCAACGCCCTGCACAATGTCCCTCCCCACAGACGCCTCCCTCACCCGTCCCCCGCCGCGCCCCTTCCATCCCACCGACGCCCCCTCGCCATCCCCCAGCGGTTCCCCCTCAGATGAAAAAACAGACCCGGCCCCGTCGCCAATCTACACCCTCCTCCCCGTCCCCTCCAACTCCTCCTCCGCCGCAAACACATCCGGCCCCTGCTCCCGACGCCCGCTCCGCCTCGG
>JABGLZ010000716.1:31343-41368 GCA_014705045.1 Colletotrichum theobromicola | reverse complement strand
CCCCCCCCCCCCCCCCCCCCCCCCCCCCCCCCCCCCCCCCCCCCCCCCCCCCCCCCCCCCCCCCCCCCCCCCCCCCCCCCCCCCCCCCCCCCCCCGAAATATGTTGTTGAAGAACCAGAACCTCGGAACACTTTACAACGTGTGACGGTTGGCAATGGCGGGAATTGCAAGCGACGTAATTACATATTTGGCGAGTGGGAGGAGCCTCTTCCATGACACTCAATCATGGACTGCAATGACAACAAACCGACCGTGCTCACCTCGCAGCATCAGCACCTGGCACCTGGCACTGGCATCTGCACCTCCCAACAGTAACACTGTGATCGGTTTTCATACTCCTGCTGCTGCCCACGGCCCCAAGCACCGCCAGACCCACGGGTATCTAGATAGCAAGCCGGACCCGAAATGGCTTAGCGGACGGGCCTCCCTTCCCTTCTTTAACTTCCCGCACCGGGTACCGAGTCCACTTGGGCGAGCGCAAAAACCTCACTACTGCAAGAGAAGCCAAAGCCAGATGCAGAAGACTGCTTCCCCGGCGCCCCGTATCCATCCTCTCTCGCTCCCAGGCCCAGCACATGAAAAAAAAGAGCAACGGGGGGGCCCGCTGCTGCGATGAAAGAGGCATCTGGATCGTCGAGAAGAGATCCTTTTGAGAAGAAGATGAGCAAGCAGCAAAACGCACAAGAGAGAGACGGGCCCACCGCCTCCTGAACCTGAACCCGGCCGAGGCTTTCGCAACACGTAGGATCGGCCACGATAGACGACAGCACCGTGTCCCGCCCTGCAATGTCTTGGACCGCGGTCCAGGGAATGGTAGCGGGGTGTCTGTCGCGGGAGGGAGAGAGGCACTCTCGTTATGAATCAATATCCCGTTGATACCAGGCCGGTGGAACGAGACGGCCGGCCCTAGCGTCCCAGAAAGAGACTCTTACATGCCCCGACAGGTCAGGTACGGGAGGATGATGATTCCTCTTCATTTCAAATGCGTTCCGCCTCGGTCTGTCACAATTAAAACACCATACGATGGGGGAGGCCCGATCGCATCGTCGGCGGCGGCTTCATCGGAGCGCCGCGAGCCCGACTCTGCGTTCCTCACGATGGCTGTTCGCTGCTGCGACTGCGGCACCAAGGCCTGCTTGTGCCGGGGGTGGGATGCATGTATCCTCCTCGGACGGGACAGGATGAAGCTCCTTTTGTTGGCTCCTCCTGCGTACGTAGTGTACGAGTTGTTGGATGGCTCCTCTCCTGTCGTTGTCCTGTTGGAAGGGCCATACGTACGGATACAGAAAAGCAGGTATATCCGTACAGTGCAGGATATGCGGGACGTTCTGCACCAAACGAATAGTAATGCCCCGCCCCGTGCTGTCCCAGGGCCGTCCCTTGCTTAGAGGCGTTGTGTGGATTGGGTTGGTCCCATGGCTCGCACCTAAAAGCCTCCTGACCTTATTCCCGGGCACCGACCGAGGCGATCCCAGCAGTTCATCCCCGACCCCAGAGAGGTAATCCGGGAGGCAGGACAGGATCCAGATGAGGTGAGGTTGGAGGAGGAGGTGTTTCGTTCGTAAGCGTTGTGAGGATAGACACAGTTGCCTTGGATGCTGATGCAAACTTGGTGGTTCGAATTGCGGCGTAGGAACTTGGGAAGCAAGGCTTACCGCTCCTTTCATCGTGCGCACGTGTCAGTCCAACAGGCCGGGGGCAGGGCGTCGCATCAGCAGAGAGTTTCGTTGCTTCTTTTCTGCGAGTCTGTCTCTTTGCCAGCCTTACTGTGTTTTGCGTGCGGAAGTGTTCTTCCCAGGGCCACGCCCCCCGAGTCGAGCGCACTCGCACTTGGGAGGACTTGGTTTAGAGCCCCGTGTGTTTCCGTGCGTCTGGTAGCTGTATCTTTCCATGTCTTACCTAAGAGTCCATGGCAGTACGTATCTTCTTTGGTCGGGTCCGTCTCCTCTTACCCGGCCCCTGATTGGTCCTGTAGACGAGAGAGATGAGATTGGGCTCCCCCCTCAGAAACGGGGACTGGGATTTCGGGGGAAGTCTTCAGATGGAGACCTGTCGCCTTCACTGTGCACAGCGAGGCCCAGGCACGCGCGGAGAACGAACGATGCTCAGAGCCCAAGCACCGGGGCGAGCCCATCTCCAGCACCCAGCACCAAGCACCAGCACCACATAAAACAGCAACGGGGGTGTTGCTGGTCGCTGATGGTCCCGTCAGGCCAGCACAGGGCGGTACGGATAGCAGGGAGACACAATCCGAGGTTGCTTTCTGCAATATGATGTGCCCGTACCACTGTGACGGCGCCATCCTACTTGGTACGGATCCATTACCTACGTACCACAAAGATTACGAAATCACCACCACACTCACTTAGTATCCAGAGCCATCTCCACTCTCATCTTACGGCCGCATCTCTCCCAGCCAAGCGGTCACCACTCTCTGCGAATATGCTTTTTCGTTCTCGAAGCATTGGCATTGGCGTTGGCCTTACCGACTCGGTGCGGTGGTGCGGTCAAAGGGCAAACAAGTAATGCCTAATTACTCCCTATCCAGAGATCCGGTCAGGTCCAAGACCAAACGCACAAACAGACAGGGCCCTTTTCCAACAACCGAACCGGCTCGTTGGAAAGGGGTCTCCCATCAACCAGGACGCAACCAGCCGATTCCACGGGCTGGGCTGCGGGAGCCAGATTGACCAACGCACCAACAGACACACAGAGATAGAAAGAGGCTGGAGAGGCGGTCAGACATTGGACAACACCAGTGCCGCCCGCAGACCTGGGCGCAGGAGTCTCACCAACGACGCCTTCCTTTAATGACACTGGCGGAGGGATCGCAGCCTTTTGCCTGCCTCTGCCTACCTTGGTATTCTGTCATGGGGCTCGTCTACGAATGAATACATACCTGCCTACAATACGGAGTACAACCAGACCTTACTGACCACAGATAGACAGGGGTTGGCCTTCTTGCATGGAAACTTCAAAGGTTCAATCTTCTACGCCATGTTTGCTTTTGTTGCCATGCGCACGTTGGATGAGGTACCCGTACGACGTGTCGACTCACCTTTGTGATACTAGCGTCCGAGTCAGTGGAAGATGTCAACGTCAATTAGGCAAGTGTCAAAATGTCGCCGTCGACGTCAACCCGTCGCCCCAAGCGCGCGGGCCTCGACATGTCCGCAGTACGCACTCAGACATCTGGACATGCTGAGGCGCCGCACACGCGACGCCATGCTCGCAATTGATCGTGCCTCGCATCTCACCATACATACCATCCATACCATACACCGGGAAGAAACACCACCAGTCAATGCCAATCCCACCATTTCCACCTCACCTTCTGGCGTCTTTATCGACAGACCCTTCAGGACGCCATCGTCACCCGCACCGCCAGACAGACGCCCAAGCCAGTGCCGCATGTACATACCACAGCGCGCAACAATTGAAAGAAATATATATGAAAAAAAATCATGCCATCCCCGCCGCTGCACTGCACTGCACCGCACCGCATTGCAGCGCCGGAACACCGCAAGCTGCATACCGGTGACACCCACAGCAAAAGCGGTGGACGGCTGGGTATTTACACAGGCCGGCGTCGGCGTCGACCTCCGCACAATTTACGCAGTACCTTACCTAAGGTACTTTCCGTAATTCCTTCCTTACCTCCAGGCCGTCTCCTTCTACGACTTCTACGGACACACACTACTACGGTAGGTGCCTTTGGTGCCCTGCGCCGCTGGCGGGAACCTCGCTTGGAGCCATGGCTGAATAGGCCGCCGACGATTGACGGAACCCTGGCGCCACGCCTCCCGATTCACTTGCCTTGGACACGCGAGCCGAACACGGCCTTTGGCTTCCAACCGCCCTGTCGGGACATTTGCTTGGGATGGTTGTCTCACCAGAGGACCGACCTGGGCTGGCGTGTTCTGGATCTCGCCTCGAGCTTAGTCCAGACCCGGCCATCATCCCTCTCTTCGACTCAGGTTTCGCATTCATTCGGCCGTGAATGACTTATTACGGGGTACGGCCTAACGAGGGCTGCCTAATTACCTTAGAGTACGAATAGACCAAACAAAGCCAGAGGACCCGGTGACCCGCTCGCCCTCTCTGTTGCAAAAAAGACACTCACGACGACAGTCCATTGCAGACCTACACATACTATGCAGTACAGCCAGGCAGCCCGGGGTGGAAGGGGAGGGGAGCGGAACGATACTGCGAGGAGTCAAACTGCATATCGACCGGCTGCAACTCTCGCGGTGGCAGGTGAGAGGTGACACGTCCTGAGGGACAGAATTGCCGCCCACTTGCCTTTCTGCGCTCGCGCCCAATCAAGCGTATCGCCGCAGCTGCATGCGAGCCACAGAGAGGAGGTGCAAACATCTGCAAAGCCCACGCCGTTCCTGGAGAAACACACAGGTGTTCTCGTCAGGTGCAGCTGGCTACCAGCCCCCGAATCATGGTTCATGACAGCAGCGTGGATTCGTTCTGGCCAACGAGCAGCAGCTGTTGGACCAACCGCATAACAGCCGCATATGACCCGCCGCCCGTCGGGGTTGGCGATCAACACGATGATACCCCGAAACGCCAGCTGGCCAGTCGGGTCGACAGATTCTTCAGCAATCCTTTCGACGCCTTTTCTCGGGGAGCCGAGGAGTTTACCCTACCTACCACCTACGCCGTACAGGACTGGCCCGGCCGTGTCGTCCCAAGCGGTCGACGGGTTCCATCAGCCCCGCACGACTGCCACGATGTCGATGCGACTGGCCTCAATTCCGCCTCCGGCCTTTACTGGAAACGGATCTCTCTGCAGAAGCGGGGCCCGCGGGATGGCTACTCGCGGCCGTCTCTTGTTACCTGACGGCGTTACCAGACAACCAGACTTTCAACAACTTCGTTCCGTGTCGTCATGTCACGCACACCTCGAATGACTTGCAGCGGCTACGTCTCGTCCGCCCCTCCGGGCGGGTGCTCGTGTATGTATCGACTGGGGATATTGCTGATATTGCGCTGCAGCGCGCCCGCTTCCCCTCTCTCTATCGGCCGTTTCGTTTTATGAGCAGACGGCCATCTGCTTGTGCTTGCCCAAGCGGGTAGGTGGAAAGACAGCTCCTCTGTCGGACCAAACCCCAGAGATGTCTTTAGTGATTCACCTGTGCCATCGACGGTGGCCGATCGCCCCCGCTCGCCCTGAGAGTTGCGCGGGTTTTTGTGGCGCTTCGGAACGATTTAGCTCGGATCGACGTTCCTGTGTGCTAACTACTACCCGCTGGACCCCCCTTCTCCCTAATTACGGAGCACGTTGTAGGCGCCGCATCGCACTACACAATTCAAACATCATCGAATGAGTTTTTGACGACCGTCGGGATGCAGAGACCTGCCGAAGCCAGCCAGTATCGTGTCATCACTTTGTTAGGTGCTGGAAATCGGCCGTGGTGTCTCTCATTCCACGACCTACCGAACTGCTGGAACAACTGACATCAGGTGGCGGCGGTGACACGACAGACCAGAGCCAGTCAGACACACAGCCGGTGGAGTTGATTCGCTGTCCCCTCTTGCCGCCATGCACACCAGCACACCAGTTGCCGCTGTACCGGGTTCAGTCTTGGGGCGACCAGAGTCTGGTGGCCTGGAGAAACCGGCCAAGTGGTTCTCGATGGCCGGCGACAAATGTTTGCTTCCTTTCGGCCTCGTCCCTCAGATCTGCCCATTGTGGCTTCTGATGGCTTCACGGAGCCCCTAGCGTGCGAGCGAGACAAGAGCTGTTCCCTCCCTCACCGCTCATCAAAGACCAATCAGCAAACAATCCGTTGCCCTGGAAGCCTGGGATGCCGAAGGATTGTTCAGAAGCAGGCACCGCGAAAGATGCATTTGCTGGAAAAGGCAGTTTGGATGTCGCCAAAAACTAATAATAAGCATGCGTTAAGTCTAGGCATCTCCACTTACCCCTCTTCAACCCTCCATTGGCTCCTGTACGTCGGGGACAGTATGGACTTTAGCAACACAGCATCAACTCTACTTGGACTTGCATCAAGCAAACAATCAACGGTCAGCTCATCGTCGACAGCCGTCGTTACACAATGTCAGCATAAAGGATCACAACTAAGAGGGAAGCTATCGAAAAGGTACTCTGCCCAGCAAACTCGAAACATGGATCAATGGAATGCTGTAGGGCAAAGATCCAACCCCTCCGAAGGAAACCCAGAACCACACTGGGAACTTTTGCAACCGCGGCGAGGCAAAGGCCTTGTTGCCCCCCCGAGTTTCAGGATACCATGCCACGGTTGCGCCGACGAGATCGCGGGCGTATTGACTTATTCAGCTACGAGCCTCACTAGGCGCTGAATGGACAGGTGTGCATCCGTTCAGATCCGTATCGCCAGCCGCCCACCCGCTGTTATTTCCGGGATATTCTAATCTACGCCACTTCAAACAAGAGATTCCAAGCAGACGGCGTGCTTCAACGGTTTCGGTATCCCAGATCGCCTTTGGCACTGATTGGCGCCGAGGCGTTGATCGTGAGACCTTACAGTGCCTAGGCCAACTCCCAAGTACAGTCTTTCTTTATGACGTTTCCGCGCCTCTCTCTTTGGTCCTCGATAGACTCGACCTTGCTCGTGTTGCTAAATCGGTGCCTCTTCCAAATCGTGTGCGCATGTTTTGGTTTCGTTCACTGGCACACTGGCACGACTGGGAGTCCAGCCCACTGAGACACACACAACATGTCCACCAAACAACGGCTTCCTAGTCATGACTCCCCCGAAAGCAGGGAAAGACACTGTTCGCAAGTGCGACACGGGTCTCACTGGACAGGTCTCCGATGACGACGAGCATTCTGTGATGGTCGTGCCGAGCGTTGTGCACACTCAACTGTCCCGCGACGAAGCTCATCGCAGCCGAACGTTTGCTTGTTGCCGCTCGGCCTCTCTCGTCCGATCATCATCTCTTCTGGAAGCCCAAGTGCTTGCGTCCCCGGTCCTTGTCAGGGCGGCCCGAGACGAGGCGCCCTCCAGTGCGGGGCGGCGGTAAGGACGAACCCACGAGTCGACGTGGTTCAGTTGTTGATTATTCCTCGATTTTGCCACCGCAATTGTATGTATCAATTCTTTTTTTTTCTTCCATCTCCGAAGATGATCAGCATTTCCACAGCCCCAGCTTTCTTGCAACCCAACACCGTGACCTGTCCCAGGGGGAAGGAAAAAAGAATTGGGCGCGGCGCGCGGGCAAAGGCGGGTATATTCCACATGTGGTGCCATTTCCCTGTCCTTGCGACCGGCCCGCGCTACTTTCCCCGTTTGTCAATCAACTCCGTCCCCTCCAATGTGCCCTTGCTGAAGATCCTTACTTCTGCAGAACCGTTGGCACTGCGAACTTTCAAATCCCGACGTGTGCTTAGAAACCAACCTCCCGGGCTTTGATCGGCGCCGCTGCTGTATGCTACGTACGGGTGACAATTCGTCCGTACGGACTTTGCAAAGTCGTATTCGATGGCCAGCGCCCTCGTCATCTAGTCTTCGCCCTCTCCGTCTCTCTCAAACGTGCATGCGCAGTGTTCGGGTTGTGGTTGTCGTCGATAGAGTTTCGCGCAGCTCTATTAGACTCTGGGCTACAGATCCTAGAGGGCGAGGGGGCCATGTTGGATAGGATCGCTCGGAGATGAGAAAAGAAAAGTCACGGGATATTCGGATGCCAAGGAAAACCTGGTATCAAAACCATGAAGCCATCTCGAAGATGGCTATTCTACGAAGTCGCGGGGGAGGGGGGAAGACGTTGGCCGGCGAAATTCTCGGTTTCGGTGGACAGACGTATTGTCCGCCGGCTCAGCATCCGCGATTGGTGAGAGAGAGGTCTGAAGGTTTTCCCCAAGGGTGGTCTTCGTCGACTTCGTCCCAGCAGATTGCAACATCAAGGGCCTTGCCTTGATCGACTGCGGTCAGAACCTTAAAAACAGCTTGTTGCAAGATGAATCCACCGGCGGCGGCGCGCGCGCGCGCGCGACCCAAGAGACGGCGATGTCTGGCATTGGCATGGAATTTGGCATGGACATCAAGAAAGCAAGGAGGCCCAACCAAACCTTATGATCCTTCAACCCCCCAAAAAGGCCTGGGGGTTGTGTTGTGGTGGTTCACTGGTTCGGCCATGCTTGATATCTATCTATTAGACTTTGAGGCTGCGGGCCCCCCCCGGCGGCCGTTGAAGGGGGCGTTTTCCCTCCCGCCTGGAACGATCTACCGAAGGGAAGGGTTATATCAAGCTTGTCGACTCAGAATTAACCCCCTTTCATGACAGAGAAAACATCGCGCGGCCCCCAAGTTGCGTTCGATGCGCTTGGTTTGGTGGTCTCTACTGGCATCACGAAAGTGTGTCGTCCCTCGTCAAGTCCGTGGCCGTGGCTATCAATATCGACAGACCCTCTCGCCCCTTGCCTAGCTCCCGGCACGCGGCATCAGTTCCGAGTCTCGCATCCCTCCTAGTTTGACTTCAAGGCCGCCTTCCAAAAAAGTTCCGACAGCTTCAAAGCGGTACGTAACAATCTTGTCTTTTCGGTGACCCTTATCCTGACGACGACGACGACGACGACGCGCCTTTCGCAGGATTGCGACACTACCATCGGCAAGGCTGTGCGATCCTCTGCCTGCCTCCTGCCTCTCTTCTCGGGGTATCCGCTCGCAAGAGCCCCGTATTATGCCGTCCCGGGTTTTGTTGTTTTTATCTTTCCGCCCGGTTGCCTGGTTCTTCGGTGAGGTTGTCGGCGAGACGGCATTATCCGTCGAGCAGCGCAAGGAAGCAAGCAAGCAAACACGCTGCGCACGCATGGCTTGCTTGATTCAGTCAGCCGTTCTGGCAATCAACAGGGCTGTGGGTGGGCTCTTCTGAGGATACACTATGACGATGGGCATCTTTGAGAGCGGGCCACGGGCCACCCGGGGAAGCTGCCCGGCGAACGTTTCCGCGATGGCAGATGTCAACGGCAACAGCAGCAACAACAACAACAGCAGGCTGTGGTGGCCCTTGCTTGAAGGCTGCTTGCTTCTGGGTTGAATGTCTATCAGCGGAGTGTGGGGCGTGTGTGTTCTTCATGCCCGTTCTACATGACCATCACAGTGTGATGGGTATCCATACTGCTGACCGAACCGGGTGGGTTCGTCATTGTTCGAAGAATGAAGGACGGAGCTTCCCGTTGGCAAAACTGAAGAAGCTGCAGGGTTTTTGCCTTCTTCTTCCCTTTGGAGGATACGATGTGCTGCATATCCGGCCAGAAACGCCAGTTGCCCAGGCCGGCATTCCCAGGTGCGTCCGCCAATCTGCGAAGTATTTCCGAATGATGTGCAGCGCTTTACGTGTCAGGAGGTCAGAGAGCCCTCAAGGGGGCACACACGTTTTACGATACGGCCAACTAGGCGTGGGCCAACATGACCGGAGAGGGAGGTACGAATAGGCAGGCTGGTACGGATATACCATAGTACGCTGGGCCAGACCGGGGGAGATTCATGCGGCAACCCTTCCGAGGCTCAAGGGCATGGCCAGCAAGAACCGTTTCATAGCCTCGCTGGACGTTGCGCTGTCAGGTGGCCGTGGTTCCATGGGGCGGGCGGCTGGCAAAGGGGGAAACGACAAGACGGGCGGGGCGGACAGTCTGTCCGTTCGTGACGTGCAATGTCGGGAGGTGCTCCGGGGCCGCGGTCGAAGGATACGTCTGGTGGGGGCGAGAATGAACGGATCAGCCCGTTTTGGGACGCGGTGGCCGCGAACGAATGGTGAGCGGACGGTGACAGGGCAGAGCAGGCGGCGTGGCGGTCCGTTGGGCGAAGCAGGTACAGGTGTATGCAGATAGGGCAGAAAATAGAAAGTAATAATAAAAAAAAAGGCATGGGCCGCGGTTGAAGTCGTGAGTGGGACGGCAATCAAGGGTTTGCAGGAGAAGTAGCTCCGAGAGCAGCGTGCTGTAGCGAGGTGTGATGGCGAGGCGATGCACCGCGTCGCTGTACGCTGTAATGCAACCTGGCAATGAGCAGCCAACAAGGGCGGGCTGA
>JABGLZ010000716.1:8534-31242 GCA_014705045.1 Colletotrichum theobromicola | reverse complement strand
GGTTTTTTTTTTTTTTTTTTTTTTTTTGCTTTGCATTTTGGGCATCACTGGCTCGCTGTCATGAAGAAATGGTGGTTTTTTTTTACGGGGTTCAAGGAGGTTCCGTTTGACTCGAACAGCATCACAGGCGAGCGGGAAGGCCCGCGGGAGATGGTCCAGGGGGTTGGGTCGGACCACACGGTTGTTGTTGGGCATCCTCGAATCGCAAAAAGGCGACGAGCATGTCCCTTTTTTCCCGATTCCGTGCCGCATGTCGCCGTTTCCCCCTGATGAGTGTGTTCGTCTTTTTGACTTCGCAACTCGCCTCCAACTCCCGAACCTAGGCATGCTTCGGCGGACGGGACAAGAGACTTGTTCTGGACTCGACGTGACGCCGGAGCCGCGGGGAACGGAATGCAGCCAGCGACGGCAGACATGGACCGCAAAGGGGAAAGGATGAAGGGCGGTGCGGGAAAGCCTTTTCCCCTGATCGTCTCCCTAGTGGGATGATCTGATGTTCTGGACGCGAGGGCACGAGGGGTCCGGAAAGGAGGTTGACATATTGTTCAGGGTTCGCGTCAAAGGTGGGATTCAGCGAATGCCCATTTCATGATGTGTTATTCCCTTCCTGGCGGGAGAGTTCATAGTCCCCGGGCTTTACTTTTCTCTTCTTGAGTGATTTTCAGGGACGAGCAAGAAGGGGGAACCCTGAACCCTTGATAGACTTCGCGTCAGGCATGAGTTGACTCTGGATGCTCGGAAAGTTTCTTTGATGACAGCCGTTTTGACAGGACGCTACGCCCAGAACGGTAAAAGGGGTTCGAAACGGGAAACGGCCAAAATTGGAGCCTCAACGTCTCTCTGTCTGGGTCTTGTCCTTGTGCCGACTTGCCCGAACGTGCCGTCGATACCCAGTTCTTCTGCTGAATGTTCTGCCCGTTGCAATAAATCAGACTTGTTTTGATGTTCTGGTCTTGAAGATCAGGCGCGGAGAGCAGCGCTGTAGCCGAGATGGCTTGCCGATGGGGCAGTTGGGGGCGTTTTGTTCCTCATTTACGCGGTGATGGGGAACTGACTCTTCGGACTCTGCATATGTCAGAGCGCGGCCCAAGGGAATGGGTGACTGTGCGGGTACCTACGTCACTCTGGGCAGATGGAGCTCGTTTTTCTCGAGATTGACTCGGTCTCTCTTTTTGTGAACAAGGTGGGTTTGTGTCTTTTTTGGGTGGATATGTGATTGTTGGAATCCAGAGGCCCATGCTTCTGTTTAAAGTCGGATCCGTGTCCGGATGTCGGGGTTGTTGAGTCGTTATTGCCATATGCTCTGTCAGTGCGTCGCGGGCACGGTCTTTATGAAAAGTGATTGATCCTCAAGGAATCTTGGGATGCAAGATACGTAGGGGCTGATCCGATTCCCTGGGGTTGTGAGAGTTGAGCGGCCGTGATCGCGTGCTCAAGTAACAACCGCGACGATCGTGTGAATGATGGCCTGGATGACTGGCAGTGTGCCTTCCGGGCTGAGCACGTCACGCCGTGCTGTGCCGCAGTTCGCGGTCCAGAAGAGTTTGATATTCAATAACGGATGTCCAGGTGCGGAAGACGGAACCACAGCGCGTGAACAACTGTTGCGGAGCGCTGTGACGGCCGGGAGGCAATCATCGCGGAACAGAGGAATAGACCCTGGGCGTCGGGAGGCAAGACGGGGCCGTTCCCTTGTCCCATTCTTCATAGGGCTTCACCGAAGATGGAGATTGGGGGTTCGAGCCGGGGTCGATCACAGCGAGAGGGAAATGGGAGGGGGGTGCGCTCATGGGCACCGTTACGTGGCCCAGCCCAGGGTCCTGTCTGTTGGTAGCACCGTAGCAGGCTGGCATCTCTCTGCCCTGGCCGCGCGACTCATGTTGGGCGGGAATACGGCGGAACAATGAGTCGTTACATGAATTGCTCGTAGGGTCGCTGGTGTCCGTGCTTTGGACGAGATGAACGCCGTGGTCGAGAGCCGTTTCTGCGGTTCGCGAGCGCAATTGCTCAAGCAAGATATCCGAACGTTCGTGAGTCTGAACTTCAGGTGTGCGACGGCCGCTTCGACATGGCGCGATGCCGAACCAGTCCGCCGGGGTCAGGTCATCTAAATCCGGAGTCCCAGGGTGTTTGTGAGACCACATCAGCCGGCTGTGAACGGTGGCTGTCACCATTCAGGCCGGTCGTCGGCCGCCATCGAAGCAAACCGTGGAATGTTGGTCCCAGGACATGGCGTCCCAACAGTCTGGCATCCGCGTTCTTCTGCAGAATGGGGCACGAAGGATTGGATCCGCGTTAGGTCGGATAGAAAGAAAACCCAGCGAAATGGACTTGTTTCGAAGGAATTGAGGCCGAATACTGTGTGGATCAAACGGACGACAGCAGGATGACGGATATTAAGTTCCCAAGTGTGCCCTGCGATATGGAACCGAGTCGTGGGTGTGTTGGTTGTTGGCAGCGCCTCTGTCATGTTCCTGTCAGCCGTGTCCCCTTGGTTCCGCATGTGTCAAGCCTGTCAAACGTCAGGTGCGTGAATCAGTGGTCCTGGGGAGTCCGACGTCCTGGGCAGTATTGGGGGGAAAGAGCAAGAAAAAGGGACTTTGGAAGGATTCGAGGTGCCACAGCTGCTGCAGAGCTGACAGGAACAGCGCCAGATCCCCACACAGTCGCAGTTGCCCCCTTTCATGACATCGTGTCTCGCTGCTGACTTGCCTAATGAGGGAAATGCTCACTGAAGCTGTGTTTGGCAGCGGTTCCGAGGTTATTCCCAAAAGAATACAGGTGCGACGAGACCGTTGATTGCTCAGGATACGGCCTACGGGTTGTCGTCTCCACTGGAAAGTCAGCATGACTGGTTCGCAGAGCTCCACTGCTTAGCGTGTGGCTTCCTAGGCTGCTGTTGACCCCTCAGTGACATCTCAGTTCGAAGAATGTGGCGGACATAGCTCAGTTGGGAGAGCGTCAGACTGAAGTCAACTTCAATCACTTAATCTGAAGGTCGTGTGTTCAATCCACACTGGCCGCATCTTCATCTTTTGTCAAAATTGACTTCATCAGCTTTTTTCTTGATCAGCCGCGTTTCTGGTATGCTGTTATGACGAATAGCTATGCTCACCCAGCCTCCAGAGAACGAACGTTCTGAGCCTACCCCTCCTCTCACAGGCGATCAGTCCCTGTTAGTTGGGAAAGCGGCTTCATTACTGAGACCACTCTCTGAGACGTCTGGACCGATCAGTTCCTCATTTTCGTGTGCAAGGCCTTGAAACCCCAACAAATGTATTCATTATGGCTGAAGTGTAATTGACTTCTTCTAAGTAGAATAGACAGCTGCATTGCCCATTTGGGGTCTGCATTTTGTTGATGATGCCGTTGCTGACATCTACATCTTGCGATAAGAGTGAGGCCGTCAAAGCTCCGCCGATAAGGACCCGGCCCGGAGATAATCCATGCCCGCAATCTCCCGGGACATTTCGTCACGAAACGCGACGTCGAAAAGCTTCACTTAAACCCCAGTACACGACGACGACACGCTCACGCTCCAGTCGCATCTGCATCGCTTTTCCACACGCCGCTCGCGCTTCTCTGCCTCCCGATATACCTCTTTCGATCCCAAAGACTGTGCACATAGCCTTTGCACAGTCGCCCGCCACCTGCCCACGAACACCCCCCACCACAGCTTTATGCAACACTGGCCAACTGAGTCTTCGGAAACGCGCAACCAACAAGACAACCCCTCGAACCCTTCCTCCTCAAGTCAGCATGGCTTTCGTCATCGCCACCAGCCGAACGGCGTCGAGCAGCTCCGTCGCGCCGACTCCGGCGGCGCATCCCCGCACTCTGTCCCGGACGGTGGCCGCCGTGACTCACTCGACGCCGTCAGCGCTGCCCAGCTCGACGAGAAGCTTCGCGGGCTGAGCTTTACTCCCGAGGCCTATCCCTCCATCGCCGGTCAACGAGTCATTGACTACGAGAATGCCCTCACGCCCTCACCTCGCCAGCCATTGGGCTTCAAAGTCATTAAGCGATCCGATCCACGACCTGATGGCGTCCAGCTTACAGACTTTCCCAACGGTACGCGACGCTCGCTTGAGAACGTCTACGCATGAGGGCTAACAGACTGCACAGAGATCTTGACCCATGTTCTATCCCACTTGCATCCCGATTCCCACTCGGCCGTGGCGCTCGTGTCGAAGCGCTTCTACGCCCTCGTCACCACTCCTCATGCGTGGCGAATGGCCTTTTTGCGATTCTTTCCAGGCCATGTCATGCTGGATGATAACTCTGGGAAGCCTCGCTCGGCCCTCCTTGAAGAAGATGCCTCCGACTTTGTGCGATCCGAAGCGCGCTATTTCGCGCGCCTGACGCCGTTGGCGACGTGGAGGAGCGAGTACTTGCTGCGAACACGTTTGCTTCGGGGCCTGGTGAGGGGCAAGCCGGGCTCCGGCATCGGGTCTTCCACTCGCAGCAGCAAAAAGTCCAGTGCCGTTCTGACCTACAATTCGAAGTTGCCTTGGGTCGTCACGCACGTACACGCCGTGTTCTCTACCGCCGCCGCGAAGAAACCTCCTCAAGCGATTCATGGGGCGGCAGACCTGGGTGTTGGAACAATCAGCGATCCTACTAATGGGAGAGTCGAGAAATGGGGCTTCAACGACCCATTCTCTACGCTTCAGCTTGATGAGGTTATGCCACAACTGGAGCCGTACGGCGTTGGAGACGGACCTGCTGCATGCCCTAATGTCATGGATGTCAGCCAGCCTTATGGGCTGCTTTCTGGCGAAGGCTTTCCCGGCGGACGAGCCTATTTCCGTCCCGCGAATGAGCTGCGTGGCAGATATCTCGGCACTGACACCGGGGTGATCGATACGTATCCTGATATTCCCAAAATCCCGGAACTATCAGAGGCGCTCTCGAGTGTCTGGATCGCCAAGTCTACAGCGGTACCCAACATGACGCACTCGGTCGTCGGTATCATGACAGGTTCAACGCTTGGAGTTGTTACATGCTATGCCCTTGGAGGAGACGGCAGCGGTCCCCGACATGCCAATGGCGAGATGACTGCGCGTTGGGTTCTCAGCCCTGGCGTCCCAATAGTGTCTCTCAAGGTCGACGAGCAGTATACTCAAAAGCGCAAGACCGCTCAGCGAGTCTGGGCCGTCGCTCTCAATGCACTAGGCGAGGTTTACTACCTCGTCGATGTTCCCAAGTCACCCGTAGAGCGAGCCAAGGGCGAGGACGTCACCAAGAACGCTTGGTACGCTGGCAGATCTGTCTACTGGCAGCTCATCGACCAGACCCGTCGCCAGGCACAGGCCGATGATCTAGACAAGCATGCGCTCAAGGGCGCTTACTCTCCTCGATCTCCTGCGGACGCGATGAAGTTGAGCAGAGAGCAGCTCGTCGCAGAGGCTCGCGAGATTGACAAGTTCATGCGATATACGCCGTCCCATTTTCGACGAGTGTGCGACGGCTGGGACATGCGCAGAAGACTTGAAGTCGACTTCGCCAACGATGACGGCAGCGGTGCGGGAGAAGTCATTGTGTCCATACGCTGTGGTCTTGACAACTCGGAGCCACAAATTACACGCTTTGTTAGATCTGCCGCCCAAACACCCCGGTCGAGCGCGCAGAATGCCTCGACTCCCTTGGAAGAGTCAATACCGGTCTCGACGTCTTTATTTGGAGATGGCATCGTCGATGCGAAGCCTGTCGCGGGCCCACCACCGAGCAAGGGCGACGTCACGCCTGCTTCTTCGGGTTCGCTGACTCCGCCGGCCACGCTCAGCTCGCTGGACGATTGGGCTGTTTCCAGTTTGGCACTGGGAAGCCATAAGGCATCAGAGATCACAGCATCTGCTACAGACATCTCTTCTCACGCTCTCGTGACCCTGTACGAGGACCCTCTCCACTTTGGGCACAAATCGGCAGCCACTCCCACCATGACGCCGCAAACCGCGGACAGCGTCGGAGAGATCCCAGGTCGAAGGACGCGCATGATTGCGATTGGAACCAAGACAGGCGGCGTGGTGGTTTGGAACATGCGCGACCAACAGAACACAGAGGTCAAGCCCCTTCGAATAATCCAGACGGACTCTCCTGAAATTTCCTGCCTGGCCTTGACGGCTCTCTACCTCGTCCATGGGGGGACTGACGGCCTGGTTCAGGCATGGGATCCTCTTGCTTCGACCCTCGAGCCCCTTCGCACTCTCAATGCCCGCTCCGCTGGTCGCGTTCCTCGTCACATGTTGACGATGAACCCATCGCTCAGTGGCGACACGTACCCAGCTGCGCGAGCCATCTACTTGGACCCTGACCCGACAGTCCTGCGCGGTATCACCTCCTTTGGCGCCTTCTTGCGCTACTGGGCTTACAGCGCCACCACTCAAGCTCCCGGCCGTAAGCGCCGTCTTCGTCACTCCGACGTCCATGGCCGTCTGGCGACGCGTCGCCAGGGTGGCAACGTGTCTGGATACATCGCCGCCGAAACCGCGGAACTCCGCCGAGAGCAGGAGCAGAAGGCTCGTGAAGATGCCTGGCTGCGCAACCGCTTCGGCGTTGGTGCGTTCGGCGACTTGACCGAAGAGGAGGCTATCCAGTACGCTGAGATGATTTCTCAGGAGACTTTGCTGTTAGAGGAGCAGCGGCGTACCAGTGCAAGCGATACTGGCTCGGCAGCTGACGGCGGCTTGGATACGGCGTCTTCGTTCAGCGACAGTGCCGTCGACACGGTCACGCCAGAGCCAAGTGTGACCGGGTTCACGCCGCCCCCTCCGGTGCCCGAGGAGGACGAGTACGAGATGCAGATCCAGCAGGCGCTCAGGCTCTCGCTCATGGAGGCCTCCAATGATACAGGGGCTTCGCCGCGAGGCAACAGTTCAGGGGACTACGAGTTTGCGGTCAAGTATAAGCCCAAGACAGCCAAGAAGACGAAGCGGTCACCCTCTACCTCGCCGTCGGCAAGTTACACGCCCAACGCCGGGTACAGCGCAGTGGGCTCCTCTAGCAGAGCCACGCCCAGGGACGATGACCTTGAGCTTGCTCTAGCTTTGAGCGCCGGTGATGCTGGTTCCAGTAGGACCCCTCCGCAGGAAGACGACCTAGAGTTGGCTTTGAGGCTCAGCCTCCAGGAAGCTGCCGCTAGCGGCCATTCGGGACTAAAGATTGAGCAGGATGACTTCCAGCAGGAGGAATTCCCAGTGCTAGAGACCAGAGGCAAGGGGAAGGGGAGGATGTGAGGATGGTTCATAAGTTCCAGTTGCGTTTGTCTGATTTTTGTGTATGTGTGAAGCAAGTGGTTTTTTTCTTCTGCATCGCTGCAGGTAATGCTGTTAATCTACTTCGTGACGAGCAAGATTTATCTTCTCGTACCCATACCACCTGGGTTCTTGCTTTCAGAGCATTGTTTATGAGAACCCTAGAGAATAGATACCTTTGAGCTCGTATACGCTTCAGTTCCTATTGGATTGCGTAGATCATGCAAGTATGCTCCAGAGGTGTACACATCGTTGTGTATGTTCCAGCTCTCTCCGTCTTCGCCGCTAGTATGAGATTAACCAGTCAATGTGGTGGAACAACATCATTGAAGTTTGAATGTCTTCCTTTGTGTGGGTGGGTAGGGTACCCTGCGATGCTGTTCCAGAGATTATAACAAGTAACAGACGAGCAGACAGCTACTTACATGTACCAGACCAGCAAGCAGGACGAAGGAGAGCGAGATACGGCGAGTTACGGCTGGTAATACAGACCAACAGTGGCAACTGCCTTGTTCACGGTCGAATGTCATCAAACTGAGATAATGGTCGAACAAGCAAAACTTATCTCCGTCCCGGCTTTCTTGAGGATGTCTGTTGGAAAATATGGGGACTTAAACGCTGTTGACTTTGATCAGACTTGAGTTGAGCTGTAGGGAAATCATTGCAATCATGAGATGTACAAGGTCTACTAGCAAGCGGCATCGCTGCAGTTGTGAATTAAGAGTTTATGTTGATTAGCAAAGAATTTGATATCTCGTTTGTTTCGCCAACTGACGCTCTCAAAGACAATTGATATCATGTGAGCAAGTTGGTCTTGACAATCCCACAACATGAGGGAGACCGACCCTTCACGAAAGTCGAGGACGCACGACGCCCCGTACAAAACACACACAACGAATACTTCCTCGGAATGGATATACGGTAGAGATAGATATGATGCTTAGATAGGTTTGACGAACCGGGAATCAACTAAGATGAGTAGATGATAAGAGGGTACTTAAGACGAGCTTTTAGACCTACAATGCAGAGACCGACGCTTCGTGTCACACAGTTTAGCCAACCGCCAGAAACGAGAAGACTCCAGATAAAGTGGCCTTAACCCATCATCCTCTGCGTTCTTATTATGCTTCTCACAGAGACGCCATACCCAATGAACTTCAAGTCATTCGGCATGGCAATTCAACCCGAGATCCGGGCTGACTAACGTGGGCATTCTCTAACGTAATATCTCCGAATCAAATATGAAGCTACGAGCGTTTGCGCATGAATCTCACTGACAAACAATGTCGATCGCGCCCTTTGGGCGGGTCAACTCCGTAATGAGGGGCCAAAGCGAGGCAAGACACACCGAGACCCAGCCAGCCGCCGGCACGGCCTTCGGCCCCGGGAGAGCGGGGGAGATGGTTTTCTCGTCCGGGCTTCGTCATTCTGCGTTGATGTATGGGCCAGTACACGTTTGGGATGATGTGTCCCTCGGGAGACCTGTCAGAGCAGTGAGTACATAAGTTTCAGACAGTTCTCATACTAAACCAGCCCTTTGTCTAGCATGCAGTGATATCAAAGACTCCTCTTGCGCGAGCCAATCATCAAAACAACATGTGCCAACACGAGATCGAAGCCAACGGGTGGACTGCGGTGCCAGTCGATGCCGGAAAGATATTTGGCGACAAGCCATTCCGCCACGAACCGGCACCTATCTCGGTCCAGGACATCCAGTTTCCGTCTGATGACCCGGTCGTATCTAAGACTCTAGCCCATGCCAAAGAGCGACTCCACGCCCAAACCTTTAACCACTCCATGCGAGTCTTCTACTATGGTGCTTTCTCTGACAGCATCCTTAGCATATCGCCACGTGCTAACACATCTTGTAGGCATGACAATCACGAAACAACAATTTCCAGAGAAGGCATCTTCCTTCTCACCCGTCACTTGGGCCTTGACCTGTCTCCTCCACGACATCGGCACCGCAGAAGAGAACCTGACCGCGACCCGCATGTCCTTCGACATCTACGGAGGGATCAAAGCTCTCAACGCTCTCAAAGACCAAGGCGCCACCACGGACCAGGCTGAGGCCGTCTGCGAAGCAATTATACGCCACCAGGACATGGGCGTCGACGGGACGATTACGTACCTGGGACAGCTGATCCAGCTGGCCACGCTGTACGACAACGTCGGCAGGCACCCCAACGTGAAGGATTTTGATAAGACGATCCACGACAAGACGAGGAGGGAGATCAACGAGGTCCACCCGAGGCTGGGGTGGTGTTCATTCTTCTCCGGGACGATTCGGAGGGAGGAGGAAATCAAGCCGTGGTGCCATTCGACGCATATTGTGGATTTCGATAAGGAAATTGAGAGCAACACTTTGATGAAGTGGGAGTAATTAAATGTTAAGATACAGAGGAAGTGATTGAAGTCCAAGGGATGCAACGGTGTCTGTATAGGTAGAGTGCTGTCCTCCACTTGTCTACGGATTCATGCGGCCCCCAACGGGTACTCGGCGTGATGGGTCATATGAACAGGTGGATATGTCTTGACATTGGACAGAGTACTTATTGTGAAACTAGACTTCAGTGCTCTGTAAATGTTCGTCACTACCTCCTTAATGAGATGTCGGTTCCTGACAAGGAGAATCAGACATGGCAGGGTTTTGAAGCATGGCAGTAAGGATGCGGATGAGGCACCCGAGACTTTTGATATTGCTTTCAATACGGCCCGCCAGGTTCGATAGGGAACAATGCACGGATAGGAAAGTCAGCCCATGGTTGATGTAAGTTTCTACGAATTGGATTTCGTGATGGTCGACCCTCTGGCGTCTAACGCTGACTTTCGGGTGTCTCATGGTATGGGAAGATGATTCAAAGCTCATGTGACAGCTACTTTACGACCGTCGAAATCCACCATGCAATGATCTGAGTAGATGCCGCTTCCAATCTCACCCGGACGGATCGGCGCCGGACCTATCTCGTGACCGCAAGCATCCTGCGCCGGGGGCCGTTCCGTCTGGGCACTCTCGGCGTCCGCATTCGACTACTTCCCCCAGCCGATGTGACCCATTCCACCGTCATCACAAAACGTCTCAACAAAAGGGCCCAACATCTCCCTTTACTCCTCGTCACATGAAGCGGTGACCTTCTCGTCTCGTATGGGCGCAGTGTCTCGCAGATCCGCTTTCAGATAAGCTTCCGAGACAGCACATTCCCCCGTCGTACGAAACCTCCGAACTCAAGATTCCGGTTCTCAAATTCCAGTCAGTGAGACCCGTGACGTCTATCTTACGATGCGAGGGAGCGGCGTAGGGCTGATGAGTGACATCTGTCATACGCATCTTGACGAATCACATAGAAACCTCCTCGGGTCCATTATCGAACAAGCGATTCAAATAGCAATCACTCGCAAAAGCCACTCACCAGCTCGATCGAAGGCGCACTCCTCCGGAGCCCAGCTTTCACGGAGCCGATGTCAGGCACGCATCCCCCCGGTCAAGTCTCCCCGTGGCGCCAACCTAGTCCCGCCCGCTCCTATCTACGACAAGACATTGTCTTAATACTCCCACCGCGGAAGCTAGCGGTTCTTAGTATTAGAGTTAACCAGAACGGCCGACGTCTCTCCATTCCATCCCGTCTGATCCCGATCTTCTGCGGATACCCGTGATCGTTCTCGCAAACCGTCTTCCTTGAGCACTCAACTCTGCCTCTATCCACCAGCTCAACATCCATGAGACGTCCAAGATATTCTAGAACCTCCCCGCCTTGGCACAGAAGCGGGATGCCGTAACTGAGAGCCAAACAGGGAACAAGAATCGCAAAATAGAAACCACGCCTCAACGTCGCCTCCAGGTCTGTTACCGTAGCAGGAAGGGCTGAGGCGAAGAACAATCAATCTGCCGGGAGACCCCATTCGTCCCTTTTCCCCGACCTCTTGGCGTTTAAATCTGGTAGTGGATAGATTGCCAAAAGGCCGCATGTTGTTTTCAGCTCATCGCTAGTTTTGACAGCTCTGGGCGGGTTTGGTTTCGGACCTAGACGGACTGCGGGACGGCTTTTTCAAAACGAACCACCGCGGGCACGCGTGGAGAGGCGCGCGCGTGGTGTGTATGTGTGTGTCTGTATCCAAGGGCCCCTGGTTCAATGTCGAACATCGCCTATCCCGTCCGTCAGGCTCTTGCCTCTCTCTCTGCCTCTCCCCGGGCCCCCATCGGCTCCACGGCTCCTCCTCAAGGCTGAGAGGTTTTGGTGTGCTGCGGCCAAGATGTCGTTACCGACGCCAGGGCATGGTTGGAGCAAGCCGTCAGGGAAACTCAATCTTCGTCGTCGCCGAGACAGGGATTATCCGTGACGTATAGCCATGTGCGTATCGACCTTGCTGGGGGCTGGTTTGGTGTGCTCGTCGCGGCTCGCTTATGAGTTTCGCACAGCATCCAACATGGCCGCCGACTCGTGCACTTGTATCATCTGAACTTTTCCAGATCAGCCCCAAACTGCGCAACCCAATCACGATGGCGGTGCCCCTTTTTCTAGAATGGTTCTTTCCCACGCGGCTGGAATTCAGACGATATGATGCGCGTCATATTTATCGTTCGGCACCCTTCATGGGGGCCTTTGACAGCCGCAAGGCCGATGACGACGTGCGGCTATGGGAGGCTGTGCCTTGCTGCTGCGACCTCGTCCCCGCTCGAGGCCCATTAGCAGCAGCGGCGGCAGCAGCATTAACTATGATTAGAGGCGTTATAATAATACAGTTCGAAAGACGTCGGTGAGGTCGCATTGAAGGCATTCCCCTCCTCCCCCACCCACGTCCCGCCTTAGCCGTCCCTGGGCGTCGTGCCATCATGAGCCCGCCGATGGCAACACTTCAGCCCTTCCCGCGTGTGCGCAGAGCCCCATTGTCCCAAATCCGTGGCCTTTCTTCTTCCGCCTTGCAACACTAGGCCTTGCTTCGACCAAGAGAGAACAACCGTAAACGCCTTGGCACACACATCTGTCATGAACCTTGTGTCTCAAACCAACCGACCCAGAACCCAGACGCCGATCGCTATGCAAAACTCAAGATAGGGACTTGCTGTCCTCTTCGCGTGCCTGACACCAGGGCCGCCATTCGTTTTCGTCTCCGAAGGTGCCGGCGCCGACGGCGCTGTGACTGTCGGCGCGCTGATCGTGGTGACAACCGTCGGCCCAAAGGGGTAGCGCAGGCTGAGTGTTGACACAGCTACCCCGGATGGCCCGATCGTGATGGTCTCGCCGCCAATGACCGTCGTCGTTGTCCCTCTCCCTGGACCGACCGTGAACGTCTTGCCTTCCACGACCACCACCGATGCTCCTACCTGTGTGATCGTCGCACCACCCACGATCTCATGAGCCGTATCCGAGACCTTCGCGTTTGGGCCGCCAATGGTCACGTTGTGGACAATGACCCCTGATGGCCCGATCAGAATGGTATCGTCGTCGACAATCTCTGTGATGGTGGACGAGGCCAGGCCATACGTGAACGTCGTTGAATGAACGACCACGATATTGGGACCAATAGCGGTCACCATCTCGCCTCCCGCAACGACAATCTCCGTCTGTGTCGGCGATGATCGGTTGATCGGCACCGTCTGTTTCGGGAAGTTGATACCGGAAAACTGAATCGTCACTGTCTGCCCCTGGACCACGGCCACGACCGGTGTAGGTTGCAACTCGAACGTCGTCCCGCCGACTACTACCACGTTTTGTAAACTATCTGGCGCAACGACTACTAGTACATCTCCCACGACGGTAGTCGAAGGTGCCACAGTGCTCCGGCCAACGTTGCCCGGCCGATCAACAATTGTACCTCCGCCGACTACTTCGCTCGGGTTGATTGTGAAATCTGCACCGCTCACGCTGACATGACGCGTCTCAGAGGGGTTCGTCACTGTGAAAGTCTGGTCGTTGACGATGACCTTGGTCGGCTCGACGGTAATTGTGTAAGTGGCTTTTGGTCGTTCCTTTACACTCTCACGTGGCGGAACCGCTGATTCGGGTGGCCTCTGGTCGTTTGGGGGCGACTGAGGCTGGTTCGTCGGCGAGTCGGGTGGCTTCTGGTCATTGGGGGCCGGCTGCCGGGGGCTGTCGGTGGGCTTGGCGGTGGGCTCGTCGGCAGGTTTCACAGCTGTGTGCTTATCTTGCGGGGCCTTGGTCTCAGGATCATGGCCGTAACGCGGTGTGCTGATGGGCGAATAAACGACTGACGGGTTCTTGGCCGTCGTGACGAAAGTAAAGGTCGTGATAGGTCCTATACTCGGCGTCGACATGGTGAACACCATGGATGGAAAGGCGAATCCACTCGCATCCGTGGATGTCACAAACCCAGTGGCTATACGCGACTTCGATTTCCCTTCTCCTATACCCAAAGGAGAGCATGTGACTGGGACAGTTATTTCGGGCTGAGGGGGCGTATAGTCTGCCGGATCCCCATAGAAAGTCGTCGTAGATGTGTAGACGATGGACCAGGTTGTCGGTATGGCGCCGTCGCTGGTCGATATGCATGACACTTCTGGTTCGTAACCCGTGGGAACCGTCAAAACCACGACTGAATTTCCTTCGACCGTGTCGGTAAGGTTCGTTGCGGCCCTGCTGGAGTTGCCGCTTGGCGAGGCCGATGCTGTGGCATTGCTGATGGGAAACGAAGGTTCGAGACTCGATATCAACGTTGTTATGGAAGTCGAAACTGGGCTTCTACCTGGGCTTGTCGTTGATGTATTCGCTACGGGAACAGTGCTCAGGCTGCGGAAGGCGGCGTCTGAAAGTGCTGATGACCCTGTACTTGAAGGGTTTCTGGTAAACGTCGAGTTTGACACTTCTGACGTGCTGACGACGCCTGGATCCTGGGACGTCCCATTGGCCGCGCTCGATGTGATCGAACTTCTCGAGATCGGCGAACTGCTTTCGTCTGATGTTTGGGACAATGTGCGGCCTGTTCCTGGCTGTCCTGTCACTGAGAGGGTTCCTCCCGGAAACTGAGATGCTGAAGGCTGCCCGGTTGTTGCAGACAGAATACTCTCACTCGCTGATTGAATGGTTGAAATCGTTTCGCCTTGAGCGGACGGGAATGCGTCCTGTGACGACGGACTAATTAAGTTGGTTGACGTTGTGCGGTTGAAACCCACGGCCTGTCTTGGGAAATGCGCAACGCGCTGTACTGTGGTGTTTGTCAGTCTACTGCAATCGTGCCAAGCGATGTTGACCGGTGTAACGCACCATTGCTGCCCGCTGCATGAACTGGGCTCGAGAAGGTCGCGAGAGAGAGCAGTACAATATCGACGAGTTTCACGTTGCTGCATCTTCCCGAGCCGCGATCCCCGTCCCCGTCTGTCCCACGTATCCCTGTCCGCTTCGCCATTGGGGTCCAGACGCGATGCTGTCGTGCCGGCGGGACAGCACTCAAGGAAGGACTGTTGCTGTCAGGCGATTAAAAAGTGCACCCCAAACTCATCACATTTCATTACTGATCGAGGCACGGGATGAAAACGGGAGAGACAAGAGGCGGGAGCAGGTTAACGGACAGCCAGCCGGGACGCCGCCCGTGACTAGGGCGCGAAGGGGTTCATATTCGATATCGGCTGCTGATTCGGGATAGTGGCGCGGGTGAGTGCTTCAACGCGTGCCTGGTCAACTCGAGGCAAGAAAGCAAGGAAACGACCCAGTGGCCCCAACATCCCTAGCGTAGATAATCAGCACTTCCTTGGTGCCACTAACACACATGAACCGATTCATTAGAACTGGCCCGCCGTCAACTGGAAGACCGCCGCGGCTGGACCTCTAGCGTCGCACCGCGCAGGCACCAGGGAGTGCCTTTCCAGGACAAGGGACCGACGAGATGGAGTTGCCCCAACTGCCACCACTGAAGTTGCTGCAGCCTCCGACTTCGTAAAGTTGCAGGAAAGGATCATCACTGACACCTCCGCACGCTTGGTCCAGCATGTCGTCCAGTGAGATCCAGCAGCCTCCTCTCCCGCTAGGAAGGATGCTGCGAAGTAAGACCGTGTACGAGGGGGGAAAACTTCCGAACGGTCCACCGAGACAGAGACAGGTCGATGACGGGCATTCGCCGCGATTCGAGCCCGGAAAGGTGAACAAGTGCGTCTCTGCTTCCACCTCGTTTGCTCGTGTCTCTGATGTACTTGTAACCACTCACGACCGACGTGTGTCTCAGTCTACTGAGCCCGCGTCCAAGGGAGACTCAGGTAAGGCAGAATAGTGTCTGTCGTCGGAAAACCCAGTCATGGGATGGCCGGCGACATCCCCAGCAAGCAGTCGACATTCCGATGGACACTTGGCCGCCCGCCTGTAAGACGAGCTCAATCTTGCAACGTCACTGGAATCGAGCACTGATCGCCCTGTCACTGACTGCCCTGGCGACGATCCCCCAGACAGACCGAGAAAGCAGAGTCTAAATGCGTTTGCGGCCTAGTCGGCGGGTAGAGTGACGGTCGAGGCTTGCGCGAACGCGTCGCTATTCCTTCTTGGCCTCATTTCGACCCTTCTTCAAATCTCTGATGGGTGCAGGCCATGACGGAAAGTTCACTGAGACAATCTCTTGCGGTCCACCTCCGCCAACTCTGTGAAGCTCGGGTGCGGCGACCGTGCGCGCGGGAGACATCCGTCGTCCGTGGCAAGACCAGCGTAGCTGTCTAGAACATGCAGACGGGGCCGATGCTCGGTGCTCAGAGGAGAACGAACGGAGAGAAAGGTCAGTGGCTGCTGTCACCGTCCAATCTGAAGTAAGGAATTCCCGGAGCACCAGCGCTGTGCCGTGTTCTTTCGGATATGTAAGACGAGCAAGCCACTGTTCTCCTTAAGGGTCGGTCAAAAATTGACGCTGCGTTTCTGCGGCACGTAAGGCTGATCAAAAGGGATGCCGTTGAGCTGACCAGCTAGCCACTTCACACTGCGTAGAGCACACAGAGGGACTGTCAGCCAGTGGGCGTCAGAGGGGATTCAGAGGTCGGTGTAAGTAAGACGGGTTGGAACAGGGTCAATCCAGGTCTGACGGACGGGCCTAGCGCATTTTCTCCGCTCGGCATTTGTTCAGAGATTGGACGAGTAATTGCTCTCCGAAGGTCGCGAGGTAAACATTCGAAGTCTACTCCAGTGCTCGGTATCTAGCGCGTCGGCACGCGTGGGGGTTCTGCGGCTTCAAGGGGCTCATGAAGTTCTTCGCCATTTCCGACACCTGCACGATGGCGACGGTGATGACCGACCTCAGACCACCGGCTCCAAGATGACCGGCTATCAGACATGGCGTACTGTAACCACTTCCTAGAGAGGGCGCTGCAGTTTACCGCAGCATGAACACAGTCAGCCAAGGCGCTGCAGATACCTGCCGAGCCGTGGCGTTGCAACAGGCCTTCAAGCAGCCTGGCAGGGAACATATTGACTGCCGAATGATGCCCTCAGTGATGCGGGCGCGTTCTCAACGGTTCCCGGGATGCGAGTCAGTCTTGGCCCGGTTCACTCTCCAGGGCCACCACAGGTGATAACTTTTAGTGAGTGAACGTTGGTGCTGTTCCTGTCCAAGACCCACTGCCGGTGCAGTGCGGCCATCAACTGGCCCAGGCTGTCCTGGAACGCTGTGGTGCTGTGAGCCGCGAAGAGTCTTTCTAGCCGTGTCGTCTCTTGCCAGTTGCTGTTCCCGCCCGCGCAATAGAGAGGTCGGTATCAGTATCATAGTCGGCGGGAACCAATCAGAAGGATCAACAAGCGAGTGCGGTGCGGGCTAGCAGCAGCGGAACCGGAGGACCTTTGCCCTTGGACTTGTCTTTGGTTTCTCACGGCTCTTGTTAGTGGCGAAGATGTTGCTGGGTTCTGCTTGGTTCTTTCTGCTAGCGGCGTGCCTGGCCGGGCTGGAGAGGTGTCAGATAAACGAGTCTGGGCCGAGGACCAGGAAAAGTTTGTTTCTTGGTGCTTTCTGCTGTCTCGTTCGGGTTGATAATTATTATTGCGAGTATAGATGAATTGATCAAATCATTCCCAGCTCAGTCCCGAAGAAGCCGGTGCCGCAAGGCCTCGACGAGTTGTGGTCCGTGAGGGACGATGGGACCGATTGGGTCTCTGAGCGCGTCGCGGTTTAACGGCACGGTTCCGGTAGGTAACAGCTCGAGGTACGGATAGGCAAATTGTTATTCCATGGGGGCCAGCGGTAGACCGCGATTCAACAGTGACAGAGCCATGGAATGTCACACCGTCGTGTCGCATGTTGTTGGTGTTTCCACGTAGAAGCGAGCAAGCTAACCCCCCGAGTCTGAAAGGGGCAGCTATTCGCACGCAGGCCGGTAAGGAAGCTCGGAGGCGACAGCGGGCTCTTGGACGGCAAAACAACAGAAACCCAGAATAGAGGCGGTCCCTGAAAGCGGATGTATATCTGTCGTGCTAAGAGCTGGGCTGGGGTCCAGCTTGTGGGGAGAATGGCTGGCGCTGAAGGGGGAGATGGAGAAGCTGCGGTCCACGGTTGCATTGGATCGAAAGGCATCCGCGGTTGCGGAACCGTGATGTGCATTGCTGCTACCGCGCAGGGCCGTTCTGCAGGGCCGACAACGGGAGACAACGGGAGACGACAAGATTCAGTTGCATCACTCTGCCTTCTCCACCTCAGCTGGCGACTCGCGGGACGCCGATTTGATGCCGACCAGAACGGGGGAGAGACTGGAGAGGTGATTATTGGCTGACTGAAGATGGACCTCACCTCAAAGCACACGCAGGAGGCCGGAGGCGGGACGGAGACTCCGATGCGTGTGGTGTGGTCGTGCTGCTCTTGGCTGAAGGTGGTGGACGACGGGAAGTGATGGGACGAGTCGAACGACAGAAACTGCAACGACGATTGATCGCTGCAATCAGCGCTGGAAAGTAAGGGCTCTTGCCGTAGGTCTGCTTGGGCAGACTCGCAGTCTCCAGTTCAGGTCCGCAAGCTGAGGTGCTTGGGTCAGGGTTCCTGACACGGAAAGACAACCCGTCGTGCCTCTTTCCTTGCTCTTGCGCACGCATTTGCAGAGCAGCGAGGTGCCCTTTCCATTTGAGAAAGTAGCCGGGCGGGTGCAAGTGTCCTGCCCTGCCGTACCTGCTTCTTTCGATTTCACAATGTCCCTTGCCCCTGCCTCCTTTACCTACCTACCTTGGGTAGGTTCTACCATAGAATGCAGTACTTCCTAGTAAGGTAAGATGCGGACAGGCACTGCTTGCTCGAGAAGCGTCTACTCATCTAGCAAATCATCACCAGCTGCCGTTGTCCCGGCCGCCAAGCTACGTCAATCCAACGCCTTCCAATGGTCCTGCGCCGCATCCCCCTCTACAGCCTCTAGTCACAGACCCTTCCTCCGTGGCGTCGGACCCCTTCTAGCGACAATAACAACACCAACGACACTCGCACATCCTCGCTCTCTCTCTCTCTCTCTCTCTCTCTCTCTCTCTCTATCACCCTGCCAGTGGCTGCCTGCAGCAGTTGCTAGAACAATGTGATTGCGCCAGGTTGATTGCTTCAACTCTGACGGTTTAGCGAGATGGCCCAGACAAGGTACAACCTGCAGAGGCATCCCATGACCAAAACCACACCAGCCAACCCCAAAGAGACAAACTTGTCCAGGAAATGGCAGGATGTCAGACTGTCTGAATCGGCAGAAGACTTCTTCCGCAGCATCTTGGCCACTCTACTCAGTGTTATTTGAGGCCTTGGCGGTTGCTGAACAAACCGCGCCATCTGCGCATTGTTCACCCTCTTGTCTCGTCGATTGCGTCGTTGCCAGCGACCTTAGGTAGGCCGGACACTTCTTCGAAAGCCTACCTTACCTGCCCCGAGCGCAGTTGCTGACACTCCACTGCCTCATATTCTCCGGCCTTGTCATCCAAGTCGCCGTTTCTCCGTCTCCAAGCTCTGCGTTACCTGCAAGTCCTCGGCCGTCCCGTCTTTATCCCACCATCTCGAGGGGCAACGAGACCGCAGACAAAGGCGGCCCAGATGCTCGATAGTCCAAGCGCGACCCGGTTAGCGGGTTCATGGCTCCTCGACTTGCTTGCGGTTAACCTCTCTGTTGACAGCCATGGCAACCTCTAAACCCATTGCCAACTTGTGCGACTTGCCAGCTGAGCTTCCCGCTACAGAAACGGCCAAAACTCAAACGAGACTCGCCATAAGCCCTCGCTCGTGTCGCCAAGGCGTCTCTGTTCGCAAACATGCGTGAGACTAACACACACAACACTCTCGCTCTCGCCGTCGTCATGGTCGCAGTCAGTCACAACTCACTTGTCCGCCTACTCCTCGTCTGCTGCGTCTAATGATCCCAATCCTCCAACCCACAGATGACCATCCGTCGTCTTCCAACCCATGTATCGATCTCAACGGTGCCATACGCTAGGACTTTAGCATGTCGACATCGTCCAGACGGCGACGGCGGCGGCGATACACTAAAGCCCCCGTCGGGTTCCAGTCTTGCTGTGTCTCGATCTCTTGCGGGGCGCACACATGGCTCTTGCTGGCTCCTGGAGCCTCTGGACTGCTGGAGGGCACCACAACAGCCATGCCGCCGCATAGGGAGGCTTGTCATGCTCCGCCGCACTTGTCCTGAAGCAGGCAAAAGCACTGTGTGTCGATAAGAGGATAAGAGGGCAAGGATGTATGCTTTGTACCCCGGTCTCCAGCTTTCCCAAGAACGACGGGACCACCAGACCGGTGCTGGACGGGGCCCTGGTCCTTGTCTCACACCCCGACGTGCCATTGAGCCATCCGGCTTTCCCTTGCTTGTTGCGGCACAGCCCTTGTCCAGGTCGGTAGGGCCTGGCTCTTACTTGCTTGGATAGCCATGGACGCTTTCTAGCTGGCAGCCACCCACTCAATTCAATGGCAGAAACTTAGAATTCCCGCTCATCATTCAATTGCCCTGCCTTCCCCCCTCCTCCTCTTCCCGTCTTCCGTTCTTCAAGACACACACACACACACCACTCTTTCGACTACATCCTGCAGATTGGTTTTGCGGGACAAGTCATGACCGCAGCTCTCGCCAGGCGCATCGCGTGGACGGCTCGGCAACAGCTTCAGTAGATGGACACAACCCTCTCAGCGGCCCGCTCTTCCCTTGATACGCCCATGCAGATCACAACGACATCTTGGTGACTGCGCGCACCTCGAACGAACCACCAGCCGGGTTCCACCTCACATCGGCGGCATGCTGTCGACTGCTCTCGTCGCAACGGTGCTCGCTGGCATCGTCTGCGCACAAAGCCCCACCGCCGTGGCTCTTACTCCCTCGAACGACTGGTACGGCGTCGACGGCAACTGGTCAACGGTCAAGTTCCAGGTCGGCACGCCCAAGCAGTCTGTCAATGTTCTCGTGAGCACCTCGCTGTCCGAGTTCTGGGTCGTCGGTGCTGGAGGATGCCTTGCAAGTGAGTTCATCTGACCTAGTCTTGTTATTCTTGGGGCATGTTCTGATACGCGAAGCAGAGGAGCCTCTTTGCAACTCCGCCCGAGGCAATGTTTTCACCGTAACAGACTCGAAATCTTGGGATCCATTGGGAGGATGGCAACTTGGTCTGGACTATCTCGGTTATGGTGGCAACGGCGACTATGGCTTGGACACGCTCTCGACGACAACCCTCGCCGGGAATGCGATTAGCATGGACAACATCATCACAGCTTCGATCAACAGCACCGATTACTACCTTGGATTTCTTGGTCTCGGTATCACCAAGGGCAGTTTTGGCAACGAAATCGCTGAGTCGCCTCTCACTCAAGCCGTAAAGACTTACGGCTGGATCCCTAGTTACAGCTATGGCTACACCGCCGGTGCTTACTACAGTAGGTCAAGCCGTCCCCTCCCCAGCCACATTACGTCCTAACCTTCGGCAGAGGGCACTTCCGGCACGCCGTGCTCCGTGACATTGGGAGGATACGACTCCAGCCGGTTTGTGCCGCACAACACCGAGTTTTCCCTGGACCCGAGTGATGGGCTTCCTCATGCGCTGGTTCGGGGGATTGAAGTGACCGTGGGCGAAGGCAAGGCAGTTCCTGGAGGCTGGGGTTCCCGGACTCAGATCCTGTCCAATATGACGACTTCATTCTCGGCCATGATTGATAGCTCCACTCCCTATCTCTGGCTTCCGGATGCCATTTGCGATCAGTTTGCCGCTGCCTTCAATTTGACCTACAACAACACTTTCAATCTCTACACAGTCACTAATGAACAGTATGCGGCCCTCAAGTCGTCGTCTTACTCGTTCACATTCTCTTTCAGCAGCCATGACAACACGGATGACTTTGGACATCCACTCACAGTCCCAGGTGTAGTCAACATCACCATTACCGCTGCGGCTTTTGCGCAAGTACTGCGCTATCCTTTTATGGATGAGGCAATCAAGTACGGCGACCCGGCCGTGCCTTACTTCCCCTTGCGTCGTGCCTCCAACTTCACAAACACACTCATCATCGGTAGATCTTTCCTTCAAGAGGCGTACCTGATCACAAAATACGACAGTGGCGTTTTCTCTCTCCACCAGGCAGTTTTCCCAGAGGACGCCCAAACACACCTCAACATTTCTCAGATCAAACAACCTGACAATAGCCCTTACCCCGGTCCTCCCGCTCAGACAACCATTCACGGCCTCTCAACAGCTCAGATGGGAGGAATCGCAGGTGGAGTGGTCGCTGCTTGTGTTGTCTTGTTGGTTGTGTGGTACTGCCTCCGCCGAAGGAGGAGAGCAGCTTGCGCGGCGGCGCGGGCGGCGCGGGCGATGGAAGAGGGCAAGGACACGGCTTCGACCATCATGACGGAGCCGCCTAGGAGCCCTGTGGCGAAGATGTTCTCAAAGATGCTGGGCAAGAAGAAGGCGAAGAGGGGCTCGCCGCAGGAAGTCATGGGCAGCACATCTCAGCCGATTGAAGTAGCGGCCGACGCCAACCATGCCGTGTACGAACTGCCAGCACCGATCGCCCCCATCGAGCTTGACGGAGAAGACGGAAAGTCCTTCCACGAACCCACAGGGTTCGAAACAGTGGATGCGCAAAACGCGGGCACATACGAGGCAGCTAGGAGGAACATTGAGATCCAGCTGCAGGGCCCCGTGCCTGCTTACAGCCCTCCAGAGAACCCAGCAGACTTCCCTCCCCCAGAGAAGTCGATGCCAGACCTGGAGCCGGTTGCAACCTACAGACCGGTCGATATGCACTCGTCAGCCTCTGCGTCATCCCCCTCATCTCCCACATCGCCGACTTCGCCCATGTCACCTACGATGGGCGACAACTATTCGTCCAATCAAGGGTCCCTGCCGTCTCCTATGAGCAGCCCTCAGGGCAACTGGACGAACCGCATGTCCGACCTTCCGTCGCCCTTGACGGACGGACACACGTATCCATCGCCAACTTTCACGGTCAGCAACTACGGGCACACAATAGCCCGTCCTGTCTCCCTGAACAGCGACCTGTTTATCCCCAGCCGTTCCAACTCTGCC
>JABGLZ010000714.1:31542-48495 GCA_014705045.1 Colletotrichum theobromicola | reverse complement strand
GGGGAACTGCAGCACACAGATATGAGAAGACTAATTTGGTTGCATTGCAACGAGCGGGGGGCTTTGCTGGGGCTCCGAAGACAATGGCTCAACGCGTACGTTCATCCAAAGGGCGGGAATGCTGATGTCGGAGTTCACGGGCTTCATTGTACAATGCCTTCAATTCCCATGGATCTAATTTCGAGTCGAAGCTGGGAAACAGCACACGTAAAGCAGCTAAAAGAGTCAGTACCGCAGCCTGACGGAATTCTTCCCTATGAAAAGCTTGCGGCCACCCATACTTTCGCACGAGGCCAGCACTTCGCGTCTGCCTCGGCAGGTCCGTCTCCAAACAGCATGTAAGAATCCCCGCGTGGGCAGACACACCCCGGAGAGGCGAGGCAACGCCGCATGTGCCAGTAAACAGGAGCGAAGCAACGGGCCACGACTGCATCAGACACTGTTTGAGGAGCATGAGGGTATCCCACTGATTCTTGGAGGTTCCAGGAAACACTGCTATTTCAGTTAGCTGCTTTGAAGCACGTCTCACCACTTCAATCCATGACCGTGGTAGCCGTGTTGGTGTTTTGCCAAGGATGGGCACGACCTTTTGAGAGAAGTCGTCTACATGGCGCAGTTAGCTGATAGCTAGCCATCTGTCATGGACGACAGACGAGACGCGAGAGGAGAAGAACACGCCGAGGCATAAGGCTGGTACGGGATCTTCAATGGCAGTTGGGACGTTGCCAGCCGCCAAAGCGACGCCTCAGACCCCGGCGGCGCATCATCAGAACCGTCAGACCTCGCGACGTCAGGATCATGAACAACCCAAGCCACGAACGCCGTCGAGGTGATAAACTCGGACACCAAATAGAGTGACATGACCCGATAGACATTGCAATTGAATTTGATGCTTAGACTGCTCCAAGTCCATTTGTTGGAGCTGGACATCAGATCACCACATCCCCTGCAAGCCACTGTAGATGGGTACGTACTCTCTTCGGGGTCAGGTACCTGCTGCCGATTCCAGTGCTGAAATCGGCAGCTGGTCAATGCTTAATTAGTGGAGACGCATGCTGGGGTGTGTTGATTGGCTGCTCAAGGTGATGTGGGGTAATGTGCCGGGCACAATGCTCCATGTCTGTTGCAGACGACCAATCAACACAGGCTGACGTGCCTCCGGTGTATCCGTACCTTACCTTAGCTCCAGGACCCTGTGGCCGTTTGCTGGTGAGCTGCAGCTGGAGGCATCCACTGTGACATCAACAACCCACTGCGGTGTGCGCCATGCGACGTTGATGCCATTCGGAAGAAGCGGGCACTGCAGGTATTTGGTGCCAAACAGCATTCCACTTTCTGTGGTCTGTCAGATTATCAGATGTGATGTGAACTGACAGTCTCAGCTTTTGCTGCACCCAGCAGGTTCCACTTTCTCTGACGTATCAAATGTGACTGGCGTGGAGGTTCTCACCTGGTCATGGCGATGATGCTGCTCGGCTGCACGCATGAACTTGGTCAGACATCACAACAAAGCCGACCGATAGACAACACCCAGGCCACTTGACGCGTCTCTGACAGGCTCTAGCGGGATGCCGCCGCAGCTTCGCGAGCCGTCTCCCAAGCAGGGGAGGGGCTGGAAGGAGGAGACGGGCGAAGGCCCTAGCCAGTCAAGCAATGGCAGTCAAACGCTTCCAAGACAAACGGACACCATCCATCTGCATCCTTCACCATCTTCACCACCACAACGACCACCACCATCCTTCACGCTCCGGCCTTCCTCCCTCGTCCAAGCCACCGTCCTCTTTCCCTCCATCCAGACGGACGAGACGCGCCGAAATGCCTCGACTGGCTGACCTCTCCGACCTGGGCTCGGCCCTGCCGAGCAACCTCAGCGACGAAAGACACCAAGGCTTCATCGATGCACATGGAAACCAGATTCTGGACAAGTTCATGGCCACTCGCGACGATTTCCCATGTCCGTCCCCGCGCACTTCTTCCGCCACCCCTTCCGCCCTCCCTCTTCCATTGGCTGACCTGTTGTTATAGCGAGAAGCACTCGGTCGGAGCAACCCCTTAGACGCTCCTCGCGCCAGCCCTCGGTCGCTGCGAGTGTTGTCGCCAGAAGCGTTCGAGAAGTGAGACGTCCCGCCCCGCCTCGAGCGCCCCCCTCCGCCCCCGCGAACAAGAGAACGGCCGGAACGAGAGGCGCGATTCGCAAGACGAGACTGGTTGAGGTGACTGACGATGAGGAGGAAGAAGAGGTAGAGGAAGAGGAGGAGGTGACGGACGACGAGGTTGAGGTAGAGGAAGAGGAAGAGGAGGAGGAGGAGGAGGACCGGGGCCAGGAGCAGGACGTCCACGAGACCATGGCCAACGCGCAGAGAGCGCGCGCAGCCATTCGCAACTTTCTCGTGTCTTCCGAGCGCACGGCTGCTGCGGAGGTTGAGATGCGCCTGGCTCTGTACGGCATGCACCGGCACGGCGTTGAGGATGTTGAACCCGAGCCTGAGCCTGAGCTTGAGCCGGAGACGGTCGTCGCCGCCGCCCCTCGCCGTCGAGTCGTCAAGGCCACCAAAGCGCAACCAGCCAAGGCCACTCGGGCAAAGGTCAAGCCCAAGCCCAAGTCCAAGGTCGTTACGACCAAGAAGACGGCCAAGGTCCAGGGAAAGACGAACGGCCGGGCCAGGCCTCGGGGCATTGAGGACCTGATCTTGACGCTCTAGAGCGACATGGGGGAGGACTAGACCTGTGCGTGGTGGTTCTTGTGGTTTAGTATCTAGTGCAGCCATCAATGGTATCCATCATGTGTGCACAAACACCGAGACCGAGTTGATGTTCTTTACTATTACAAATGGATGCGTGCGACTTGTGATGCGCAGTCTGCCGTCTTCTCAGACACGACCATCACCACCATCACCATGGCCAACCACCCCGCAAACGCAGTCAACATGACCTGGCAAACGCCCTCACATTCACCGCCTCGATCTCCCCTCCACCCACCGCCTCCTCCTCCCCTCCTTCTCCCCTCCCTCTGCCCTGCTCCTACATTCTCATTTCTCAAGAACTCTCCCTCTTCCTTTTCCTCCATTGCACCCCCAACCCCAGGCCCAACTGCTTTACTGCATTCACCATGTCCACCCCAAAGCAGCAGACCTTCCGCGGCGTCCCCCTCGTCAACCTCGTCGGCTCCAGCAGCATCCAGATCCGCTGGCAGTCCGCCGACATCATCGCCGTCGAGGCGCACCTCGCCCGCCACCGCCTGCACCGGGGCAACCACGGCACGCTGTACTTTCTGGAGATCCTCGACCTGCTCCTTCGCCGCGACGGCCTGAGCAGCGAAGCCAACCCCGAGGCCGCCCTCATCATCTCCCCCAAGGTCAAGTCCTCCCTCGACTACCGCCTCCAGAAGCTCGCCAAAGACGGACACGTCAAGCTCGGCCGCGGCGTCCAGAACCAGCACACGGCGCAGTGGGAGGACTACACCCGTCTCTGGGCCGAGCCGGGATGGGATGGGTGTAAACAGCCAAAGGTGCTGCCGCCACCAGCACCAGCACCACCACCACCGCTGCGACTCCCGCCGACGCCCCCGCGGGATTGCCGAGTCGTCGACATCATTGACGACGACGACGAAGCCTACGACGACGATGCCATGATATTGTCCACCCCGCCTGCGTCCCCTCACCTCCGTCCTCAGCAGGCCAGCAGCGAGCCCTGGCTCAACGTCGAGGGTTTCGGATCCCAGCCCACGCTGGAGGAGAACCTCGCGGCTTTGGAAATGCCGGCGTCGTCGTCGCCATTGTCGACAACCCCCAGAGATGGTATTGCCCCTGCTCTTCGTGCTTCGCCCCCGCCGCCGCCCTCTCGGCCGCGAGTCTGGGAGCAACAGCAGCAGCAGCCCCGCCGTCGAAGAGGAGAACCACCGGTGACTCCGCCACGCTCATCCTCCGTCATCTCGGTGTACTCTCCCCCAGCAGTCACTCCCATCACTCCCATCACTCCCGTCGCCCCCGCCAGCCCGATCAGTGACCAGTACGCGTCCATGGTGAGGGCAGCCGAGCATCAGCAGCATCGGCAGTATCAGCAGCAGCAGCAGCAACAGCGTCGTCGTGCCCCCTCGACATCTCCCCGCTCGCACTCTTCTCCGTCAAACCCTCCTCCTCCTCCCTCTCCTCCTCCTCCTCCTCCTCAGCAGCAGCGGCGGCAGTTGCACCTCGTCCGCGAAGAAGACGAATCGGAGGACCACCCCATGCATGAAGAAATCTCCCCCGCTCGAACCCGGACACGCCCGCGCATTGTCGGCGCAGCCCCCTTCACCCTTTTCAGGGAGCAGGCAAAAATCTACATCAAGATGCACCGGTGTGCTCTCGTCATACTCCTGCTGGCGAACGGGCTCGCTGGTGGCAGGATGAGCGACGACACGAGGGCAGAGCTGTTGGGAGAGGTCAGGCAGCGTATGAGGATCCTGGCGGTGGCCAATGTCGGAATTGAGAAGCGGTTGGAGGCCATCTCGTTGGTGCTTGCGTCACCCGGACAAGGGAGCACGGCGATCCGGAACCTGTACCGGGTTGCGGGGGTGCAGTATGGTGGGTGACCTGTGTGTGTGCTTTACCATGTGTACTTGGATGTTTTGATATAGGTAGAAAGCAGAGCAGATGAAAGAAAACTTGACTGTCTCGTTGGCTAGGAAAACAAGTTCCTGATTACACCCGGCACCTTTCCCAGCGCGCCGCCGTCCTTTCGCCGCCCGGGCACCTCCTGTCGCTGCCGCTGCCACCAGAACAACCTCTCACGCATGTACGGATCCTCCCGGTCGTCCTCCATGTGCCACCGACTCCAGACCAGACCCTCGGGTGTCCGGCCGTCCTTGTTCTCGCTCTCGATTTCGTCGACGCCGGCCATGAAGCTGACTTGCCTCATCTTGGTCGCCAAGTTCAGATTGTCATACTCTATCCGGATCCACTGGTGGGCGGACTCGACGTCGACAGCGATGACCGGCCACCCGGGAAAGGTCGCTGCAGACCCGGGCACGGTACCGTTATTGATGCTGCTGCTGCCGCGTTCGACGGGCAACTGTTGTGCGACCACGTTGCGAAGCACGAGGACTGCCGAGCGGGCCCGGTCCCGCATGTCGGCCAGACGAACGAGGGCGATGGAGTGTAGAAACGGAGCGGCGCGATGGATCCGGGCGATGCCGTACTGGGAGGGGTTTTCGACAAGTGAGCGCATCCCTTCGTCGAGCGCTACGTTCGGGGGCACCGGGTCGGGCACGACGGCGACGGTGTGGTTGACGCGCGCGATGACGTCTGAGAGCAGGGCGCAAGCTTCCTCGAGGACGGCCGCGTAGAGAACCAGCACTTGTTCCCTGGGGACTCTGGCGTATCCCTGGTTGCGGCCCGGCGCGGTCTCTCCGGAAAAGTCGAGATTGACCGTCACCAGCGGTCTCCCAGCCATTTCTAAAAGGCTCTCATGGGTGTGATTGATTCCGTCCAGCGGCGTGGGCGTGTGCGAAGCCGACCGCTGCTCGCTTCGCGCAGTCATGTACGTCGCCCATGCTGAGCTGAAGGATTCCGGAACGTCGGCATCCTTGGCAAGTCTGGACAGGTCACGTCTGGCGTATAGGGGTGTAGTCTCCGACGATTCGCACTTGACCAGGGCTGTGAAGTCGGGTTCGCGCTTTCGGATCTCGACAAGCTCCAGCAACCGTGAGCTCGAGGTGAGAAACACGTCCGAAGACCAGTTCTTGGGAAGGGCTCGGATCCTGCCGTTGAGAATCGCCAGACGGGAGAGGATAGAGGACACCTGCCCTTGTAGCGCGGCGAGGGACTGGGCGGTCTTGACTCTGTCTTCCTCGCTGTCCTCGGCGGAGCTGGAGCTGGGGCCGGCGGTGCTACCCGAATTGCGTCTCAGGTCCCAGATAATATCGGGGAGAACGAGTCGCAAGTCAGACAGGAAGTACTCCTCTGGTACAAAGTGGCCGGCCGAGTTGCAGGCGAAGGCGGGGGGTTCCGGGATATGGTGGTCTGCTGACCCGTGCAATCGCCCGGCTGCGAGGCCGAGAGACAGGACCCTTGGTACTGAAGCGTAGCGGACGAGGTTTGCAGAGTAGAGGGCGAGTAGATTGAGGTGGCGAACAGAGGGAGGAGGAGGAGCGTCGTGTGTCTGGCCTTGCCGAGATGGGCGCACGCGAGTGAGTGGCAGGTGTGGAAGAACACGAAGTAGGACGGCTAGACCGACTACCAAGGCGGCGCATGCTGCGACACGGAGGGGTATGGCACGAAGTCGGGTCAAGTTCGCGAACCTGCGCAAGAGAGAAGCCAAGGACCAGAGGAGGCGCTGCTGTGGGGTTCTGTCTTGGGTTCGGTGGATGACGGACGGTTGAAGGCGGTTCAGAATAACATCGTGTTCGGTTGGGTAGAGCTTGACGAGACCGAGGTGGACGAGGTAGTTGTGTTCTGGTGCAGGTGTCGATGCCGACACGGGGGCTGGGCTTCTCGCCGAGGACCCTAAGGAACAGCGCCGCCTCTTGACTAGCAAAGAGGTGATCTCGCCGTCGTCGCCGTCGTCTTCGCCATCACCATCATCGGCTTGGTGCGTTTTCGAGTTGCTTGTGCCCGGACGTCGCCTCTTCAACTCTGGATGTTGCGTCTCTGCTTCCTCCGAGGAAGATGCTGGTGGGGAGTCTTGCAGGCAACATCCCCCATTGTGAACCGACTCGGAGTCTGGAGACAGCAGCATGCAGCGGACGGAGCCTTGAATCCCGGTCGCGTCCCCGAGTCCAATCCTCCCGGTCGCATTCGCGTCTCGCGGGGTATTGCCATCGTCGTCGTCTCGGCCGTCAAAATGTAGGCTGATGGTCTCGTAGAAGGAAGGCCAGCCGGAGTGGAAGCAGAGTCGGAGAGTCTGGGGCTTGTGGCCTGGCCGCTGGATGGACAGTTGGACGGCGGCGAAGGAGTCATTGTCGCTGTTGCTGCTGCGTTTGCTGCGTTTGCTTGGAGTAGTGCTCGTGGTCATTTTCGGGAGCAGCAGATCATCGATTCGGTATCTGGTCGAGTGCCTCCGGGCCAGAGGGGACGAAGAGGTTGGCTGAGGATGCCGCGCGGGAGAGAGGTAAAAGTGCCATGTCGATAGGGAGGCTGGGATGTGACGCGAAAGCGAGGGAGTGCTGCTTCTTTGTTTTCACGGCGAGAAGCAGAAGACAATCACCATCCGACGCATTGTGATGCATCGTATTGTCGGACCCACACACATCACCAGCCACAGAAAGCCACATAAGAAGCCACGGTCCACGTCACGTGGGATGGTCATCTCAGCCACCCGAGTAAAGTGGAGAAACGGTGCGGCACAAAGGTCCGCTTGTTTTATTTCAGCCACACAGTCAGCTACCTGAACTCACAGCTCTCTTCAATCTTTAAGATGTACCACACACTCCATCTTGATCTATCCAGTTCGCCCACCATCTTCGCCTTGAGTCAGACTGGATGACTGCAACGCTGCAATCCGATTCACCCATCTCGGCTGCGCAACACTCCGCGAAGACCCTGTTCTCGCGCTTGCAACCCATCACGGCCTCCAAGTCGGCTTTCCCTTCGCTCGTACCGGAAGCGTGGACGCCGCTGCTGCCGCCGGCGATTTTCGCTTGTCTACGAGACGCTTTCGAGTCTCCGGCTCGTTCAGGCTCAGGCTGTCATCAACTCTGGAAGGATCGACGAATGATGCCGGGAAGTTCGTGCGCCTCGAATGCGTCAGGGTCGCTGGAGCGTCGAGGCTGTCGTCGACTTGGGCAGGGACGTTGAATGATGCCACGGAGGCGGGGGTAGCGGGGTTCGCAGGGGTCGCAGGGGTCGCAGGAGTCGTGTTCGCGTCGGCCATGGCTCTGCGTTCTGCTGCGGCCTTCTTCTCTTTGTGGCGCGCGTACCACTGTCGATACCAGCGCCTCAACTCCTTGTTCGCTCTCTCCTGAGCTGCATCTTCGGCGGTCTGTTGCTCCAGTTGCTGCGCCGGCTCTTCCGCCTCCTCGGCGGGGTATGCCCCGGGAGGGACACTGCCAAAGGTAGGGGCATTGCCGACCGTCGCGCCAGTCTGCGGCATGGTTGAGGCTGAGGATGACGCCTGGGGAGGGCCACCCTCGGCGGGAGCCCTCCCACGCAACTTTTCAAGAAGCGAGTCAATTATGGCCGTCGCATCGCCGGTTGAGGCTGCGGCTAATGTTCCCGATTGATGTCCTGCGAGAGCTGAATAGGAGTGACCAGTGCCAGGGGAAGGAGGAGCAAAGGCAAAGGTGGTGGTCGTATCGGCCGCCTGTTGCCACGGGGCTGTGTTTGGCGTTTCCGAGTGTTGTCCCGTGAAAGCAGCATGCGAAGGACTAGGAATGGCTGGAGGGGCATGAGGCGCATTCTCGAGCGTCACATCAGCCGTCTCTTGCGGACTTGCGGTCACGGCTGGTGCTTCAGATTCGCCCGTGTTGCCGAGAGACTTGCGCCACTTGGTGAGCAGCCCGAGCTGCGCAGACAGCTTTCTGTCGCCCGCCTCAAACCACTCCTGCGGCACATGACCATCCTCGTCGTCGATGTCCTCGATGGGGTACTTCTTCTTGGCGAAGGCCAGGTTGACTTGGAAAGATTCGCTGGCAGCTGTCTTCACGTAGTGCTCCGGCGCCTTCTCGCCCTGGTCTTCGATGGCCTTGAGGATTGTGGCGGCGAAACGCTGCAGTTGATAGCAGCGTTGGACGTTGCTGTCGGACGTGCGGTCGATAATGACCGTCTGGCGCGATGGGGAGTTTCCGTCCATGATTGCTGGCCGCGTTGTCGTCTCTGAGCTTGTGATCGGCAGCATGTTTCGGCAGATGCGATGAGAGAAATGCTCATGCGCCAAAGGCATGGGTGACAGAGGACTTATGAGAAGTCTTTTTGCAGTCTTCTCCAGACTTCCATGTTTGTTTGCACCTTCCGTCAGCTTCCGTCATGTCTCGTGTGTGCCGTTCTTTCGTCTTCTTTTGTCTCACCCTTTGCATCTTGCCACTTCTGATGGTGACGACGTCAAACGAGACAAATATGATGAATCAGACTTATTGAGACATGATGCGTGGAGACGCCTTTGTGCGTGCATGAGGTGTCTTGGCTTCAACAGAATCTCTGACAGGACTGCTTCCGCTCGCCTCACTTGTCTCGCCCGACGGACCACTTCCAGATCAATCACAAGTCATCAGCCCTCCATGTATTTGGCGCCTCGCCCAAGCATTGAACACATCACTTCCGCCGTGTTGCAGGCCATGGGCCATGACCCGATGCCAGCCTTTGAGGTTTTGTAGCCCCAGATGGTCGTCGCCAATCTGGAGGTCATTCGTTGGGATGGAATTATGGCGAGGTTCAGACCGGCCAGTTGAGGGAAAGGTTATACACGTCTTCCGGTTTGCTCGTGCCTCGGATCATCCCATGCCTATATGAACCAAGAACTCGTCGTGTCTTTCCACATCGAGGGGGGCACCAAAACACATGCGCGCTGCCTCGGTCCGTCAATCGCCCTCTCCGTATTCATCATTGCCCCGTACTCTCAAGTCCTAGACATCCATCTCACGCAACCATGGCACCTCAAGCCGATCCAGATCTCTTGGAGAGAGAGCGATACATGAAAGCTTTGCGGTGGCGGCCAAACAGCGACAAACGCCAAGATCCCGCAGCTGAACCTCCGCGGGAACCTCGGTCCCCGCAGACTCGCCCGCAATCTCAGTCCACCGAGCCACTTCCGCCATCACAATCTCAGGAACGTCCTGGTCGGGATACTGCTGTGATCAGGAGGCCTCTCCCAGAAGTCCCTGCGACTACCCCTTCGCACGACTCGGTGCAGAGAGGGTTCTCTCCACGAAGGTCTCACGGGGCCCTTCCTGCTGCCACGCCGGTCGCCGTGACGAACAACTACGTCAATGGAGACATGAATATCCACCAGCAAGATCAGCACAACTACCAGTCCGGCCAAAGCAGCCACAACACCGTCAATGGTGACGTTGAGACTGCTCATCGCGGCACTCTGCGCAAGTTTATCGCCTTTCTTTGTCGACACTGGCGCTTCAGCATCTGTCTGTTGGTCCCTTTCCTGTTGCCCGCGGCCAACCGCAAGATGTGCCTGAACGAGGGGTACCGCTTCGTCGTCCGTTACATCCCCGTCGTCGACGATGTCTGCGCAGGTCTCCCGTCTCCGCTCGCGGCAGCAGAAGAAGTCTTCCCATTGCCGCCGCCCTGTCGTCGCCCGCTCCCTGCCGTAAACAGCTCTCACGTGTCGGCTTCAGTGGTTGCTATCGCCCGAGAGATCTCCGTCTTGGGCGACATGGACCTCGCCGACGTGGTTAACGGGGGTGTCTGGCAGCAGGTGTTCGCCGATACGCACCGGATCGACCGGAACCTCGGGAGAATCAACGAGGCCTTCCAGACACAGCAGGTCTCAACTCACGGCGCGCTCCACCGTCTCAGCGGACGCACACGCAACGAGATGGCGAGACTGGAGGAACCCGCGAGCGGTTGGTATGCTTGGGCCCCAGAGCTGCTCACCGCTCTTTGGACCGCCGGCAGGGACCAGGCTGCGATCCTGGGTCTCCTGGACGATCTCGAAAGCCTCGCGAGGGACGCACGCACACAGCGCAGGGCCCTCTGGGACGACATCCGAGCAAGCGGACTCAGCGTTGGGGATTTCGATGCTGTTGTGGGGGGCCTTGGCAATTTTGAGGCTGCGATTGCTGTCGAGAAGAAGTCGCTTGGAGTCCGTGAGGCGGACGGCGATGATCCAGCCCGTGTTGACAAGATGAGAGCCGCCGCTGATTCAAGCGAGGCCGGTGTCAGCGTGGTGCGCAAGGTGATGCTGGATGTCTCTGCGTTGCAGGAAGCTTTCGTTGGAAGCCTTGAGAAGGTGAGTCTTGAGTTTCCGCTCGATCGACGTGGTCTGTTTTGTTTCCTTCATTTTGTTTTCTTTGTCGCGTCCTTCAATCTTCTCACGTCTTCCAACAAAAGATTTTCAGGTTTCAGACTGACTGACTGACGATGGCCACAGGAGATAGAGCACGTCTCAGAACTCGTCGAGTGGACCATGCCAACACTTCAACGCAAGGCGCAAGAGGCGTACAGAAAGCCAGAAGACCTGTTGCATGTTCTTCGTCACGCCAAGGAAGAGATGGAGTCTTGGCTGAGGGCCATGCCACCCTGGAATTGTGGCAACAAGTGAGCAACGGAGGATGGTGACTGCGACGCGGCGTGCTTGTTTTCTTGGGACCTTCTGGCGTCTTGTTGTTTTCCTTTTGCATCTGTGGCAGAACTTTTGGTCATGTCTCATAAAGTCTGTTGTCGCTTCCAGCTTCTCTGATATAAAACTACTCCTTTTCTTTTAGTTTTAGACACTTTGAGTTGATTGAAATCGGTCAAAGGATGAAACGCGCTCAAATTAGCAACTGTCCAAGGTGCCAAGAATGAAACTGCCGTGTTTCCTGTGATTCCATAGCCAGCCTCACGTCGCTCAGGCATATTTCTTTGTTTCCAGCGTCTGAGAGTGTTTTCTGTTATGTTCTCGAAACCTTCGGACATCTTCAACTTGACCACCGTCTTCCTGTTCGTATGAATCACTTATGGCTGCAGGCAATGCGTCTCTTCTATAAGACGGAGAGTCGCCTGCCTGCACTACCTCGGGGATGTTCCATCTACTCACCGGCACCATCAGTCTATGCCGAGACCTTCCCGCACTGCTTCGAAGAACAGCCTTGCCAGTCCATACGTCAACATGAGTTGCAACACCAGATCCTCCGCAGAGAAGCGAATGACACGGGGGAAGGTTGCCGAGGGTGACACTGGAGGGCCATCCCCGAAATGGATGTCTTGTTCAGGCTGCATCGCTCTGTCCATTTGTGTTTGCGCGGTTATCGGCGTGCGGGCAATTTTTTGTTACTTCTTCCCTTGGACCCCGCTGCCAAAACCGGTGCCAGTGCCTTTGAAGAGCGACAACGGGGAGCGTGAGCAAGACCACTACCTACATATGCATCCACCTATCTACAGGGCAGCAGCTGACCAACCACATGATGAACAGTTTCCGAGGAAATCGCCCGAATCTGCTCCACCGAGACAGCGCTCGTGTCCGTGGTGCCATCACACGAACAGCCACCGACCTTCTTTGAGCTCCTTGGCCTAGACCCCTACGGTGAGCCCTTCAGCCGGCCGGGCTCCAACACACAAAGAGGGGCAGCCGGGGCGGTCAAGGCCGCTGCCGCGGAAAAGAAGGTCAAGGAGGCATGGCTTCAGCTTGTCGAGGCCACGGACAAGACCTACGTCTCCATTCACGCTACCATGGAGGACGGGAGCATGAGGGCTAACGCTGAATCTGGGGTCGTCCTCAGCATCAACTACCAGGACGTGCGCTCAAGGGTGCACCTCGAACGGCTCCCCGCGGACGCGGAAGCGCGGAGAAAACTGTACAACCAGGTGGCCCAGCTTTTGCTGGACACCAATCTCCGTAGCTTGTACATTCACTACTTCATGCCCGGGGAAGATCTCTACAAGGACGAGGTCAAGAGAGACTTTCAGGACGGATGGGTGCACAACCGGAGAGCGAAGCTGAGCAAGATCTGCAGGTGGGGTGTGGCAGACGGACAGACGTAGAGTTCAGAGACGGAGGTAAGGCGGGGTTGGTGGTTTTGGCGGGTCACGGAGCAAGGCGTTTCGGGTTTCCTTTTTACTTGTTTTCACTTTTCCGATCCACCAAACGCGGAAGTCTTATCGTGGCATGGGGTCTTGTTTGTTTTTGTTTGTCTTAGTCCTGTCTGTTTCCTTAGATCTCGGATGTTTGGTTTGTGGAGAGAGGCATTGGGGGCGTATTTGTGTTTGGTAGACTTGCTCATCAGTTGAATACTCTTGCAAAACCACTCTCCTGGTGTTTGGAAGCCCCCACAGTCTTGTCAAGAATAATCACCACAGCCTACGACGCGACCCGGTTGAACTCCCCATGTTCGGCAAAGGCTCCAGAACAAGGTCGCAATCGGCCTCGAACGGGCGCAAGGAATGCTCGACCATCGCGCCAACAAACTCGCGATCTCGTTACACCGCAGCGTCGAGGACGGCGCGGACGAAACATCCGGGCAACAGGGCAACAAGACCAGGATGGAGAAGAGGGGAGAGGGCGGCTGCGACAGCGACGACGACGATGTGTACGACGAATACATGACGACCATGGCATGAACCTTTGCTTCCACAACGACTGGATCCCCACCATAGGCATTCTTGAGCCGTAGTTCTCCTCCGCAGGTATCCAGAAGTCTCTTGCAGGCCAGTAACCGCCAACGCAACGAGGAAGACGCGCGCGTGCCGACGATCGAATGCAACCGAATCACTTCCCGACCGAATCCTCCTTCTCGCGATTGCGGACATTGGTTCTCGCCGGCGCGGGTCTCTGCTTGGCTGGCTTCACACTATTTTGGATTGCTGTCGGCCGCCTCGCTGCTCCCCAATCTGAGGGAGAACATTGTGCGCTTGTGCCGTCACGCCGGCGTCCTTACGCACAGCATCGAGTTCGTGTGCGGCGAGTAAGACATGCTGCTGACGAATGTTGGCGGAACCTTTCCCGTGTTGCGGATTTAGGCATCTTCGTGGAATAAGGTCGGCGTCATGGACGGCTCCCGGGTGGAGGGTCTGTTTTTTTGCTGAAATGGGATGGAACGGGACGAGGAGGAGGACGATGACGACAGGGAGGAGGAATTCGTGACGGGCGCCGTGTATTCGTGCATCGTGGAGCCGCTTTGACGGTGTATGGATAAGGTATGAACAACACCGGATTGCTAACCCTTGCATTGGGCGAAGCGCCGGGAATGGAGGATCAACTGCGCAACGTGAGAGCGCGGCAGGACTGGATCGTCAACCACCTTGGTTCTACGTCAAGCGCGGGACGATAGCGCCGACGTGGGTGAAAAGCAAGGTCAAGCTCCAAATCGTGTAGGCGCTGGTCTCTGCCGTGAGGAACAAGATGAATCCAAATTTTGACAGGCTGCTGGGGAGGATCGGCCCGTGGGAGGAGGCGATGGGATCAAAATTAGCTTTCTAGCCGACGCAGGACCGGTCACATGGCTGTGGTCGCACGCCGCGCTTTGGAGACTTCCGGCCAGGGACCGATTTGTATTGACTGGCTTTCCTTGGAGCTTGGTTTTGACGACAACTGTTGCTTGAAATCGACGCTGGCGGTCTCAACGACATCAGAGTTGTCTGGACGTTGCGGAGGTGGCATGCGGCGGGCAGAAGTGTTGTGAGCAATTGGCGGCGGCTTGCCCTTTGGCGTAGTTGGCACACGCAGAGCGTCATTCAAGGCGCTGACAGCAGGACGAATGGGAAGAGAGGGCCGGCAGCTGCCTAATGCCTGGGTGATTGTTGAGAACCCTTTTGGCCTTTGCGCTGAGGACCCTTGCGGTTTGTGCGCAGACAATGTCTTGGAGACAATGTCTGGGAGAAAATGTCTGCCAGACACGCTCAACAGCGTCAGCACCACACCGGCTAGTGCGAGGCAACACAGCGGTCCCGGTGCACGCGACGCATGATGTTGGAATAAGATGGCGACGTTTTGAATGAGACAAGGATGATCCCTGCAGGCGGGTAAGGATTAGCGCATGTGCTCCCCACGACAGGTCCAAAGACGCTTGACGTCGGGCGGGGGGGTCTTGGTCGGCACTGGATTTGAAGCTTCCACCACGCAACACCAGACCCGCTCAATGTAGAAGCATTTCGGATGCGGCCATTGAACACCGTGTCGTGGTTGATGTTGGGTCGCCGATTTCGCTGTCGTCGTGGGTGGCGGCATCGAAAAAGGTTTTCGGGAAGCGGTGATGACTGGACGTTGCAGTGGAGGAAATGGGGAGTGTTCCTTTTGCTAGCAGTGCGCCCTGACTAATCTTGAGGTACGGGGATCTCTCCTCCAACCGCAGGGCTTTCACGAAATTTGATGGGCTGTCGGCAGGCGCTGCGATTGAACCACCCACACGTCGCCAAGTAGGTGCGCCTCCCGACCGCACCAGCAGCCGTGGTGCGGCGTGGTACATGCCTGGCTTATCTAATCAGCGGCCAAAATGTACCACAAATCGTGGTACATTTTGCTGTCGCCTTACCTAAGCTGGCTTTTGTACTGCAGTGCGCCCCGCTCTGAGTGCTTCTGTTAGCGAGATGCCAGTCGGTCTGAAGCTGACTTTGCCCCAAGCTGACCAAAAACTTCAAATGTAGAATGCCTGGCCTGGGCGAAACCGACCGACGACGTTCTCAACGGCGCAGCTGCACACACGCAGGCTCGCGAAACTTCTGCCTCCGTGGTGATGGAGGCTGGCGCGCCTTAATGCACCGTCACCCTTGCGTTGACCATCAGATTCAGGCTGGCCCGAGAGTCACGCAGCTGTTCCCATTTCTCGCGACGCGCCTCCTTCGCGAGTCGCAGCATGGGAATGACCAGCAGCAGACGTCGGGCTGCAGTGACTCAGATCGCACGTTTTTGAAGGCAGCCTAGCATAAAAATGCTTCTTAATCATCTAGCAAACTTGCCCGCCCGCGTCACGTAAGGTCGCGTCGCGTCACGTCAAAGCCGGGATCTGCGCACCTCACAAGGAGTGGGAAACAAGACACCCCGCTCGCGTGGGAGGACGTGGTGCTTTTCAGCGCTGCATTACTCCACAGGATAGCATGCCGTCGTCCCTAACGGAGGTGATCATCTTCAGATAACGAATACTGTGACTACTCGTGACGTGGATGTTGCTTCTTCAGGGCACGCGGTCACGGCTTCAAGGGGAAGAGAGACTGCCGACAATTGCATCCTACCATGGGCACACCCCAGTCAAGTTCTCGACCTGCATTTCTTCGACTTGCACTTTTTCAACCTGCATTTCTTCGACCTGCATTTCTTCGACCTGCATTTCTTCGACCTGCATTTCTTCGACCTGCATTTCTTCGACCTGTATGAAATGTCGACCGGCACTTCAGATTTGTGCCTTCTTTCCTACAATGCGTAACCTGATTGTTGCGAACCCTTGTGGCTTGTCTGCGCAGAGAGCTTGGACCTAGCCACAGATAGCGGGGTGACTCAGCCACCCCCGCTATCGCTCATCTCTTCTTTCGGCTGCTGCCAGGGAGTGTGAGAACTTAAAGTCCCCACTCGCACTTGGGAAGCTCCCCCACCGGAGTTGCTAGCGACCTAACGACACCACTGCAATTCATTCACGATGCACCAATTCTTTGCAGTCTGGCCAGACATAGACACACATGGGGACAGACATGTGGCCAATTACGTGTGCCGACGACGCAAAGACAAAGGCTTGGTGGACGAACCCGGGTAAAATGCAGCGTTGTCGCTTGGGCAATAACGAGGCGCAAGCGGCCACTTCATTGCCGAGGTAGCTCGAAGACCGCAAAGAAGACGGGAGCTAAGATCAAGAGTCTTCCGACATCGTTGTTGCTGTAATCCATCACCCCCGAAGCCATTCATCTCAAAGGCCGGATTCCAAGTGTTGGGATCAAGGGAGAGACCGTGGTGACAATGGCTGCCCGGTCACTCTGGTCAATCTGAAGGTAGTAGGCACATAGGCATTCTTGGCGGTGTTGGAAGTGGCAGGACAAGATGCGCCTGCAGTATTGGAATGAAAAGAGGACCTGTGAGTGTCGGGCTTCGTTTGAGGTGGGAAGCCTCAGACGCTGTCCGCGCCCTCCTAGGTCCTTGATGGATCACAAACGTCGGGAAGGAGCCGCGAGGAGCTCAAGTCGTGCTTCCTGACCGCTTGAAGCACAAGTCGTTCCTCCTTCAAGCCAACCAGACTAGAGTAGCCCTGGCCGCTGCGACACAGTCTCAGGCTGGTCTTTCTCCATACTCTGCCCGCGGCTCATTCCCTTTTTTCTCAAAGTCTTCCACGCCTTGGCTATCGCGACATTGCTCTCGCACCTCTCGCATCAAGCCGACTGGGATCGCGCGATAGAAAGGCATGAATGG
>JABGLZ010000714.1:2090-31469 GCA_014705045.1 Colletotrichum theobromicola | reverse complement strand
CCCCCATAAAAAAAAAACCATAAAAAAAAAAAACAACAACAACGAAACGATGGACGTCTGAACTAGAACGCCGCTGACGATGGCGGAGTTCATCGAGGAAGGCTCTGGAAATATCAGCATTGTGGATCTCAGGGCTGGAGGCGGGGCTGCTTGACGTCGAGGAAGAGAACGTGGGCCTTTCCGAATGGGATCGTCAGCGGGCTGCAAACGAGTGCCAGGCGGAGACGGGAGGGTACTGACACACCTGCCGGGTCCTGCCGATTGTCTCGGCACACCCAAGCTGGCGTTACGTCTCCGCCAGCCAGGGCTGACATGACCACCAGATTTCGTGGAACTGCCTGAGTTCAGGTAGGCAAAACCGACGACGCAGAGGGGCGGCGTAAATGTAGAGGACGTAGGCGTCGTCGTAGCCAAGATCAGAAGACAAGGCTAAGGAGATTCGGTCCGGAAGAATGGAGGCAGAAATCATTGCAAAGCCTGACCTACTACGGAATGAAGCTGGCAATGCCATTGACCTGGGGGCAGACAGAGTGGTTTCCCTCTAGACTGACAAAACGAAGGTGTCGTCACCCACCACAACCACCAGGGCAGAGACAAAAACGTCAAAAAACATACAACACCGGGCATTCGCCGGTCGTCACCGACCCGACTACTACTCCAGCCCTCATTGGCTTATCTATGGGAGAGCGGACGGGATCCCGAGTTTTCCAATGGGTATGGTCGTATGTGATGTCTTAGCGCAGGAAGTTGACCCATGACTTGACACACGATAATGCTGCCGCTCGCAGACTTGGGCACCTGCATGTTCCCTCGTCCATCCAGGTCGTTCACCTTGTCTGCGCAGACAAGCTGCAAGGGTCCTCAATGATTTCGCTAGGATGTAGCCGCGGGCGAGCCAGCACCTCGACTTTTCTTGCCGACGCGGGCTTGCCCGTGCCGAAACGACCGCCTTCCGCCTTTTGCATGCAGCCTGCGTCGTGATGCATTTCTCCACGATGGTAACAAGCTGCATGCGCCTGTCTACCCCGCCGAAGATGGATGAAGGTATGGTCTCGGGGGATGCTTGGATGGTAGGACGCTTCGTGGGTTGTGATGTTGACCAGACGGCCTCTGACAGGCGGACCCTGCTTCGCGTTGGCTACGGCGAAGACAGTCGGGGAAGTCCGTCAGGATGAGTGCGCATGTCGGCTGTCGAAGGCAAGTCTCTTCTTTAACAAACATGCCACCCGTTTTTTTTCAATGCTAGTCGATGCGATGCAATGCACGCCGGATTCTGGAGTCCAGCGCCCACCTCAAGGCAAGTAAACTTGTCCAATTTAATCAATCAATCAATTAAGTATGGCATCGCGATGTGGCAATCAAGTCAAGTTTGGGCCTCAAACTTGATTGATTGCCTTGGGGTCGGCGCTACTGGAGCCAAGGTCGCAAAGTCAGATTGGGAACGGAAGACTTCAAGGTCGCTATCTAAAGCTTGACCTGATGGGGAGCCTTTTTCCGCTTCATTCCAGATGTGGAAGCTCCTTGCAGATGGTGGAAGCTTTGTTCAACAGCAAGTGGACCTTTGTTTGGTAGGAGCGTTGATTGGGACCTGCCTGTGGGAGGCAGCCACTCCAATCAGTCCATGGCAGGGACCCCACCTACCAGCGTCCAGTGACCCACTGCCGATTCCAGCGCTAGAATCGGCAGCACCTGAATGGCAGTCGCTGAATGGCAGTCGCTGAATGGCAGTTGCTGAATGGTAGCTGCTGAATAGCAGTTGCTAAAAAGAAGGGGGCCATTGAGAGCGGCTGCCATGGCAGCGACTCCACTCCACTGACTGCCACACGGCACTCACCCGGACGCCTGGGGCAGGGTCAACCAGCCACGTCCAGCATGGAAGCCGGACCATGCATGCACTGCTGGACGAGGACAGGGAGCGAGGGAATATTGTGATAACGTTTGCAAATGTCTACCCACTCTTGGACGGCAGTAGGATTGAGTGCAGTTAGATGACCGACGGGCACTGCGAGATTGCGGGTTGTGTTGGTCCGCTTCACGTCGCCACACGGCGGCTGGGAAGTGAGTGCAGTGCATCGACACTGAATCCACTGCTGTCCGTCTTCTGGGAAGCTGCAGGTGCGCCTGACACTCGCTGAGCCCGACACCAACATGCCGATGTCTGGCAGACAAGACAACCTCTAGTGTCTGCCAGACATGCCTTATTAGTGCCTGACTTCAGGTGTGTGCATACCTGGATGGAGCCTGCACCTGGGAGCGACAAGTAAAATGTGAGGTAGTCACCTCCCAGCACCCCAAAGCTCCCGTCCCTGTGGAAGCCGGCGGAGACGTGCGCGTGCCTTCCGTCCGTGCTCGATGTCAAAAACAGCATTTGCTAGGTACGTATCTTCGGATCAGTCACGGCGGGTGGCAAATCCACCAAGAGATTGCAGCGCTTGGAATCATCGCAGCCAAATGCCGCCCGCGTATGCTGGCAGAGTGCATTCGGTACAACAGGCGAGAGCAATCATACATGCGACGAGAGGTGCGAGACTTCGAATGCGAAGACAAGGTCATGACTGCACACAAGATCTTCCAATCACAGGATGCACTTTCGACAGCTTCTTGATTGCCTCATATGCCCAGATGCTGTTGTTCCATGGTCAAGCCTCTGATTCCAAAACCACCTTTGCTCCGCGTATCTACATCATATCGGGCCTCAATCATGTCTTTCCCGATGCACCAATTCCCATGTTACGACGCTCAGCGGCTGATCCTGCCGAATTAGAAGCATTCCCACCCCAAGGAAGGAGTTGTCCCGATGGCCAACGACGTCCACGGCGACAAAAACCGTCACATCACCAGTGAAGACCAAAGGATCCTGCCTTGATACCGTTCTCGTCTTCTGACGAGTGTCCCCATTTGGAGACAAGCACTTGATAGGTAGTTACGACAACATCGTACATCGCGAGATCCTTGAAGCGCTTAGTGCGGCAGGGCCTACGGCGAACGCAGGTCCCCGGCGACTTTCGTCTGCTGTGAAGTCGTTCGCTGGTTTTCTGGTTTTCTTGCGCCGTATTCGGCGGTGAATACTTGGCTAATCAAGCCGATGACGAAGCCATCGTCGTCGTCACTTGTGATAACCTTGCCGTCCTCATCGGGTAAGACCCCGCGTTGGGTGGTCGGTAACAAAAGCCTTGGCAATGACTCCGGTCCAGGAGGCTCGGAACCTTGCAAAGCGTCAAGGGGCTTTCCATCTTTCTTTCGCTCTTCAAAGATGGCATCGGGACAGCGCATCTGCTTCTCCAGCTTGGTTCCGTCGTGGGACGAACTGACGAACCCACTCGCTGACGATGTCGGACAGAACTTCTCGTTGGGCGGTCGGCAACAGAAGCCCTGTGGAGGAACCATCAATCTTTCTTTCGATCTTCAGCGTTGGCTTTGAAGCGCATCTGTCTCCTCGAGCGTACTTGCGCCATGCAGCACTTTCCATCGCCTGCGATCTGGTCCAAGTACTTGTTCGGTTCCCGAATCGTGTCCGGGCACGGGCGGACGGCACGACCAGACATCAGCGCAGTGTCAGATGGGTCCTACCAATCGTTTGTGAAGATTGAGCGGGTTGGATCTGGTGCGGTCGCGGTCGGGGCGGCGAGGGCAGCAGAAGAAGCGGTCGTGGTTGTAGCGGAAGGTCATAAAGCACCCGGGCGGATGCAGCCTGCCAGGGCCGTAGCAGGAGTAGTTGAAGTGCTATCGGCGTCGTTATCATCGTTGCCATTGGTAGCAGTGTCGTTACCATGTTGCTACTACCATGGGTGCCACTGCCATGGGTGCCACTGCCATGGGTGCCACTGCCATGTGCTCCACTGTAATGGGTGCCATTAAAAGCGGCCGGCTTGACATCAGAAGTCGCCGGCCGTTGGCAGCCAGATTGAGGAAAAGAGACGAGAGAGGCGGTGACATGGGGCAGGTCTTAGAAGCATACAGTAGCCGGAATAATTGGAAACAGAGTTCGGCTGTGCGGCGATGCCTTCAATCGGGCGGTGCGCCTACGCGTTTTCTAACCACGTGGATTCGCAGCGCTGCGATCGGCCTCTTTCTAGTGTCGTCCTGCGGGTGCCATTGCACCAAGCTGTCAGAATTCGATGAGGCCAGACCGCTTGCTGGTTCATACGCCGATGGGGTCGCAAAGCCTCACAGGGCGCCGGATGGGCTGTGGTGGAGAAACAGCAGTGGCCGAGGTGCGCAAGAGTTGAAGGTCCTGATCTCCAGGACTTTGTTTGGAGGCCCTGGTCAGCAGTCTTAGTGAATGCCTCCTTCCCGCACGCCTGACATGTTTCAAGGAAGGGATGATACGGAGGAAGGTACAGGCCTCTTGTTGGCCGCATGGGAGCAGTTGACGTGGGCGTGGTGGTATGGGGAGAGAGCTGCCTCTGGCGACTCGCGCCCTCTTCATATACCTCAGAGGCTGGCCGAAAAGGTTTCTCCAGACTGGGCCATCCTGGCCCTCAAATAATTCGTTGGTGTCATACGACAGTTAACAAGGTGCATCCGCAGGCGGTACCCTGCTGTACGAAAGCATAAAAAACTTCAAAGGGGAAGAAACAGAAGACGCGTCGCAGCTGTGCCCGGTTGCCTTTTCTCAGCAAGACTGACGTCACACAGCGGAGACTAATATCAATAAGGCAAGCGACAGGAGATAAGGAGTATCTGTATCTGAAAGAGCACTTTGAGGACCACTGCCCTGCCTGCTCTGCAAGTGTCGCCGAACGGATCCGGGCACAAAGACCCACCTGCTCCGTCAGTGTCGCCGCGCGGATCCGGACACAGAGACCCACCTGCTTCGTAAGCGTTACCGCGCGGAGCCGGGCACAAAGACCCACCCGGCGCCAATCATTCCGGCTTCGCAGTGCTGCCTAACCAAAGCGCTAGGGGGTGAGCTTCGCATGCGCGATAACTATCAAGCTCCAATTAGAGGCATTCTTCACTCGATGGAAACACTATAATACTGAAGGACTCACTCTTCTAAAACGTTCCTGCGTACTCCAGGGTTGGGGGGCGTACGTTATTGCGCGAAGCCGAGCGAAGATGGACTACCTCTCCACTCCCGGACGTCCAATGAGAGGTGCCAAGAAGCCGGCGACATTGACGGCATGAGATACGTTCATGCATCCTGATTCCCTGTGAGGCAATAAGACCGCCATTAATTGCCGTTAGGGCTCAAATCATGCCCTGTACTAAGAAATTGCGCCAGCTCGTCGCCTTCGCACCCAGAGACGTCCTGTATCCAACTTGTCTGTCAGACGACTTCAACAACCTTGATGGAGAGGAGAGTCGTTGCGAACCCTTGCAGCTTGTCTGCGCAGACAAGCTCAACTCGAACACCTTGATGGACAAGGGGACCCTCCTGGCCACTCTATTCAACCTGACCGCAGATACCTGTTCAAGACAGAATCCGCTGCCCCTCCATCCAATGGCCTGGGTTGACCAGTCAAGAGCGGCGGCTATTTTAGTGCAAATTAAAGCAATCTATACTCAGCTCGCAGGGGAAGAGCGGATTCTGACTCAAATCAACTTTGATAGTCAATCGTCAGCAGGTAGCAGCACCTTTCTTGTGGCTTCTTATTATCGTGATCAAGTCTTATCGCCGGCTCCTGTGTGCTATTTAAGATGGAAATAATGATTAAATAGGTTCGTTTAGCGGAGAAAGAGCTTTCCGGATTGTGCTGGCTGACAAAATGATATAAATCTGATAGCCTCCCTCTCGCATGTGGCCTTGTTATCGTCATCGTCTTGGGCTTCGTAGGCTGAGAAGCGCGGTCTGAATTATAAGCGGGGTCTTCGAAAAGGTTATTATCGTGCAGTTTGCTCTCATTCTTGTCCCCCTTTTCAGTCACTAGGGCAGGGAGCTGCCCGGGAGTCTGGGTGGTTTCATGCCCGTCGTGCTTGGCTTGGGTTTTGTTTCGATATCAATCTAGAGAAAGATTTCCTTGCTGATTACCTTGTTGATTCTAAAGAACATCAAGGCAAATTAGGTGACGTCGGCATCTAATAATAGTTGAGATTATTCTGCAGAGTCTTCCATTTACTGCCCTGCTCTCTTCGACGTCCTTCCACAAGTTGAAGTTATTTTCTCCCTCGTGACGTCGCTCCTAATCCCCAACCAAACCGCCTGTGCTAACCGCACTCAAAGATTTCCTCAAGTGTACAAATATGCCCGCCAGCGCCGCGGACAATCGTCAACTAAGTCGAAAGTAGGTCGCACTTTTCACTGGAATTTTAACGCTCCAGATCACCAAGCGTACTCTACATACGACCCTTCATCTACTGGGCCGGTGGAGGCAGACATTCCCGTGAGAGCCCCCAAACCCCCCAAGCGTCTTTTGTGCCCCTACACAAGCCAATCATTCAATCAACTCGCATACCAAACATTGCAAATCAGGGCCCTTGACGCAATCCTGTTTCTGCCCGGATGCAGCCTCGGTGTGGACGCCGGTGGCTATATGTACCGTGTGGTCTCGGTCGTACGGCCCGATGGCGCCCGCCGCGGTGGAAGACGTTGCGGCTGGTGCATTCGATCAGTGTTCCGATAAAGCGGTGACTCTGACATTCAACTTGAGTCAAAGGGGAGTTGGTATTACTTTTTCTAATTCCCTACGTTGCCATTCACGAAGTTAACATTTTAGTAGACGGTTGGGCCAAGTCTGCTTTTTTAACTAGTATGGTCCTCAACGCACTTCTAGGAACAACTAAATGCGGTTCCTGAACATCAATAGGATATTGGAAGTCGTCGCTGGCTTTGATTATGAACAAGGCGAACGCCCAGACATCGATTTCATCCTCGGCAGACCCGTTTGCTCAAGCTACGTTTCATCACCAGCGTTTGAGACAACTGTTCGAGACCATCAGCCGTACGAAAGCTTGAGTTGTACGAAATCGCGGTTTTGCATGCATCCTAAGCATCTAGCCAAAGATTCAAGATACGATTATGGTGGTTCATGGCCAGCTCGACACGGTATTTCCCATACCGGCGTCCCAGGCATGCAGAATGCTGTGGTTAACACTCGTGACCCGGAACCACGTCTTTTGATCAATTGATATTCAGCGGGGAACTAAAGATCGTTTTGCAAACCTCTAGACCCGGGGCATTAATCTTATGTCCTATATATTAAGTTTTGAAAGAAGCGTTAGGAAAAGTGTCCCAAAGCGACGTGACGGGACGTATCTTCCAGAATTGAGGGTACGGCGACATCTGACCATCACGCAACCGAGCTTACGGCGTTCTGAGTGCTCCAAGCACGTACCTGAGGCACTGTCCCAGGATGTTTTGAGCACGGAAACACCCCAGCAGAAGAATAACACGACCGTTCTCCGACTTCTCGTTAAGGAGAAATCACAGCACTGCCTTCATCTTGTGTGTGTCTTCCGGTTGCGGTCCCAACCCATGCTTGAGATATCCTCCAACAAGCTCCACTGCAATGCCATCATCTCCATCAACATGTGTGAGTCTGAGAAAGGCAGACGTGCACAGTTCTTGTCGCCTTCGTGCTGAAGAACCGCAATAGACAGCATTTGATGCGCTCGCAGGCTACATCGGTCGAATGAAAACATCACGGAAAACCAAACAAACTTTCTCGAGCATCCTGTTCGGAAACCTGCAGGGGTGCGTGTCCAACGGCTCAGATAGTGCGATTGAATGGCGATCCCGAACTACCCGCCAAAGTTTCCTCCACGCAGCCTTTTGCCATTGACGCTGTCAAGAACAATGGGAACTAAGATGAATCAAAATCGCATAAAATTGAAGCTTGCGGAACGGAAGGGCCCAACGAACAAGACGATTGGCTTTGAAGCAGCAAGTCAATTCCCCCGCCCATCAGGGTGATGCTCCTTAGATTAAGGTAGTCTCCATGACGATAGTTACCACGCGTCTCTCCGAAGATACCATGGACAGCACAAGCAATTGCCAATGACGCGCCAGCGCTCTCTTATGGAGGATAACAAGAGCTTTGCAAGGAGCAAATGCGTTTAGGAACTGGTTGGAGGTGGTGACCAGAACTGACTCACTGAGATCGCGTCCATCCTCGAAGCTTCGGCAATCGACGTCAACGCCGGCGAAGGCGAAGCTCAGTATGGCGGAATTCTCTTCGTCCACCGTAAGCGTATAATAACAGTGACAGCTGGCTTCCTCGCCTGTTTGATACCAATTTGTCATTGATGGACTGGCGATCTAAGAGTGATAGATGCTTTCTGAGCGCCGTACCACCAACTCCCAGGAGATCTGCCAATGACGTAGAAGCATATCTTTTGAGAAGTATCCATGATTTTGCACAGGATGGCTTGCCATTTATTTTAAATAACATCGGTGTGTTTTTAAAGGTCTCATCAATAAACTTCGCAGTATGCTGCAGGTTGGGGAGTAATAATCAGGTCGTACGTCTCAAAATGTCCCTAATATAGCTTTGAGCAAACCCTCTCAAAGAAGCTAATGCTGATGTCCGCAAATGTGTAGCTCTCGAAGGGCGGACCGGTGTCGTTCGATCCGCGAAGAGCCTGAAGCACGGGAAGCGAGGCACTATCGGTACTTCCGCCGATGTTCAAGATCTTTTGCGCCATGAGCTCGACATAGGAGGCTATCTAGGCATGGGTTTGCTCGATTTCGTATCTTCCGTCATCCCGCAGCCCGTAAACGGGGCTGCGGTCGGCCTAGCAAAAGATTTCAATCGTAGAAGTTGCGCAGGAAGTTGTTGCGTAGGAGAATCGGAAGGGGCGGGATTTTACCTCGCAGAGTCCGCGGCAGGCACTCAATATCTTCAACCAAGGCGGCTTTATCAATTGGCCACCGCGAGACGCGACTTAGGAGCGCGAGTTTCGACTCATCACTCATTTGCAACAAGTTAGCCTTGAAGCTGGAGTTCTGGTCGCAGAACTCTCCGCGCTGGCCTATTTAGTAGTACCGCCTTACGTACTCCCAGTCCAGCTTGAAGTTACATTTGAACGCCATGGTGTGCTCAGACTGGTGCTCTCCAACCTCTGGCTAGATTCAAACCAGGTGTCTAATCTCCAGCCCCTTGAGGTTGGCTTGGGCCAGGTCGCCGACATCATTTTCTGTACGCCATCTGACCTCGGAAGTTTCGACCAGGGAGGAACTCGATTACCAGTGAATGGTCAAAGTAAGTTTGCGGAGCTTCAGCATGTCTGCGGCGGGGTCTGTGGTGTTCAACGCCAGGGTGACGCCCGTGGTCCCTTCGAAGACGACAACCGGCACCACGCTTGCTCCCCCGTGACATATCCTTCAGCACAAGAGAAGCCAGGAAGTTGACTTACTAGCCAAGAGGGCATGTTGGCGGTCATATACAGGAGCCCGGTGGTTGTATGCACCATGGAAGTGGACAGATCCTCGTCAATGATGGAACACGAGGTGAGCATCTTCCGAATGATGACGTCGGGGCGATGGAGCGGATGCCGCGGGGATAACCTGACCCGTGCGGTATCTTGCTCTTTGTATCCCGGACTTAGATTGAGCATCTCGCCTGATTGTTGCCCTTCTTCGTGCTCATCAGGCCCTAGAAGACGGAACCATGGTGAAACGCTAATGGGTCAAAACTTTACGCTAATGGGTCGAAAATTCATCCAACCGTCGAGGGTTCTTATGCTAGGAGAATTCCTCGCCGTTCTCGCCGATACGACGGCTCTGTTGTGCGCACTTCGCCGCTGGGATTCAGTCCTCGGTTGCGAAGGGGCTTTAAGGAGAGACCGTGATCAATGCGAATTAGACCGGTGCAATTGAGCTTCACGAGTCCTTGCGGAGGTAGGTAGAGTTGAAGTTCCTGCGAGACAGATGTGCTCGGGCGGAGTCCAGGATGCTGGGGACTGATAATCAACATGGTCCCGGCGTCTTCATGGTTCTGGGATATCATGAGATCCTTGCGAATAGAAGCAGCCATTGTTTGTATCCCTAGGTGAGTTGATACTCGACGATTTCATGACATATGGACACGATTGCGACAATGATGGTACCGGCAGCCAGATACAAAACGGATCCTTGGATGTGGTGTTCCACCTAGAACATCTCAAGTCCCTTAACAATGGTGCAGTATCCCAGCTGCCAGTCAACAGACTCCAAAGACTCGAAGAGAAAGATACGTTTACCGAGAATTCCCATCTTCCACCTATACATCCTCTTCTCGATCAGCGTGATGGTGTTATTGAAGTTGTCTGACAGAAGCTGCAAGTGTTCCCAACGACTGTCCAATAGTGCTTGCGGAAGTGATGGGCCCTGGCCGTGTGCGAAAATGACCAGTATTTAAGACTGCGATTCCAGCTAAAGGGAGAATAATCGACCAAGAAGTTACAGTTCTCCAACATTTTGGTGGCAGCCTGGGTATCGACGTGGTAGCGTGGCTGGAGCAGGGTCCCATCGAGCGTCAGGGATGTCTCGGATGCGTTCTTGTCTCTCTAGAGAAACCGACCGGTTCCTTGAAACCGTCACTGCCGCTAGTTTTTCGGAGCTATTATGAGTAAAGCCCCAATATAAAGGTTCTTACAAGGCGCAGCGGAGTCCGATCCCGTGCATCAAGCTCTCGACTGCGTGCATCTTCTCGATCATGCGTCTAGGTCTACCCTTGACGCCGCGACCGATCATGGCATGTCTGCCGTAAGAGGGGTTGAATCAGCTGTCCATGTTGGAACTTAGCATTATTGGGCTTCTCGGAAAGCCTCCTGATGTGAGTTAGGGATTGGCGGTCCTAGTTGGGAACGACTTACATATGCGGAGTGGTAGGCGACGTCACCGGTGAGTTTCCGCACGAAGTATCCATATCTCTTGATCAGCAACAACAACTCGTCGATGAGATCCGTGACTCTGGAGAGGGTAGTGCTGGATGTACTCTTCACGCAGCCGACCAACGCCTCGACAGGAATGCGATGGTTGATCTGTGATCTGGAGTTCTCGGGCCCGAGAATTGCGGTCCGCCGGTCAATCTCGCCCCGGCTGCCTCGGCGTTACCTGACAGTTTCAGGCGGCGGTATGCGCTGGCCAAGCATCCTGTCGATCAAGAGCATCCTTGTGATATGCCGCAGGAATGTCTCAGCTCGAATGGCCGACGATGACACCTTGGATGACATTCTAGTGGTGGTTGAGTTTGACCAAAGCCACCTGCGGAGCAGTTTTAGTATGCTGGCTGATATGGGCAAGTCCGATTTCGGTGGTCACTTAAGACCGCCAAAATTCAGCTGCAGGCGGAGAATAGCCAGTATTATTTCATCTACGGGAAGCAGAAGATCATCTGTCAGTAATCTTGATGCTGCTGTTAGCTGGGAAATCAATGTGGATGGGAAATGTTTCAGGGACGTTCCTTGAAATGCCACTAATTCTGTGGTGTTCACAAACTTGCTTGGGAGAATAGCTCTGCCTGAGTTGAAATGAGGATCTGTAGTGCGGTTCAACAAGTTGTACAAGATCGTAACATGTGTATGATCGAAAACCCTCTAGGGTAGTAAGGTCTGACAAGGTCGAAATGTCTATCATAGTCTTCTCGATGAATCCATACGCAATTTCGGTTTCCCCTGAAGTAATCAAGTAGCCTGGCCATCTTGACCGGACTCGGAAAACTCAAGCACCAGTGTTCCGCGTCCAGAGGCCGGCCCGGGATGAAGCTGAAGTTAGTGATTACCAATGTCGTGATCGCGCTGGAATCCAACTGTATCCCGATATCAGGCACTCTTCTTTCACATCAATACTAGTCTAAATAACATGACATGTATGTGCAACAAGTTATCATACAATTCAACTTTCCGTAAACATTGAATTTGGCTTTACCTTTTGAGACCGCCCTCGGAGAATTTCCCTCAGGACAAGTCTCGACCTTCATCATCGAAATAAACAGGAAAGCTATTCCTAACTGAGCACTTCAGAGCAGCGGTAATCTGAGCAGCCTCTAAAAATGGTAGGGAGTACAAATTAGGGGCTTGTTACTGAGAACAGCAGCAATGAGTTCAGTAGGTCGTTGATAGAAAAAGTCTGTCGTTCAAGGAGAAAGCGTTACGAATTGTTGCTGTTCGAAAACTACAAGAGTGACGGGCTTTACCTCGCTAGGATGTTAGCCGAGATTGATCTATTCAACTTTTGCGCTTAAATTCTGCGCTGTCAGGGGGCCTTTCGACACAGAAGTCTACGTATTTGTGACGAGGTGACTGGTATCTTGGACCTTCACGCCGACGGAGATGCCTCTGGACTGTGCTGGCAAGGCGAGAAGGAAACATGACACATGTGCCTGACTAGACTAAAACAAATAGGTAAGTGGCCAAACCTCAAGGCAATGCTCACTATAAAGATCCCGCTAGCCAAGACTAAAGTCGTAGGCGTCTGGATGTCACCCAATAAACCATTCTCAAAACCATCCCTCGGCAACGCAGCATGAATTATCGCCTAGACACAGGCCAGAAACACATCGTGACGTTATGAGTGTATAGATCACCAGGAATCGCTTTGTCTGGGGAAGAAACAGGGGGCTTGAGTTTGGTCTTGATGTTTGACTTGGTGAGGATCTCTTCGCTGATGATTAAACCCACGAAAGCGGGCGTTAAGCAGGTAATGTGCTAGGTGGTAGTGGACCCTGAACTACAAGATCATCAATGCAGAATTCTTAACAAACCTTGTTCAAGCCCTTAAAAGATTAGTGGTGCATGGGTGGCAGTTGCAGAAGAGATGAGGACAACCTGGGTCCCGTTGTTCTTCATCAAGTCCTCGGGTCTGGCAAAGAATCCTATCATGGCAGCCGCCAGCCGCTCAGCTGTCGAAAACAAGCTCTCTGTCTCATACATTAATGGTTTCGATAGGCTAATAGAAAACGAGAATACGGATGCCGATGGCATTCAGATGACATAGGCCAATTACGGCGAGCTCGAGTTTAAGTGCGGAAGTGTGTAAGCGTAGGTAAATGTTGTTGCCGGGAACGAGACTGATGGGAGATTGACTGTGAGGTAGAATCTTATATGTTAACAGGCTATGTAACCAACAAAGCCCGTCTGAGCCCTGCGTCTCGACGAATGTCACACTTCTGGAGCACCCGTTCCAACCGAGCTATGATTCAATCTGTCGAGAGACATACTTTACCATCCACCTGCTCTTATTTGAACGATCATTATTTAGCGAAAATCTGTCATAACATGCTTGGCACAAGACCACTTCATGGCCAACGATACCAAGATTAGCGTTGTTGCGCTACGGACAGTTACACAGAGTATGTCAAGTCCAGATCTAAGTCACCGCGATCGGTGGCAAAGGACTTGTCCAAATGCCTCTCTGTATGTACCCTCTATATTGCTTCAGTCCTAAGTAGCATCTGTGAAGTCTTTTCCGAGGCCCAGCAAGCGTTCAACCGACATGCACGAACGACAGGGACCTCGTCGACCAACGTCTCGGAGCTCCCCGGCCCCCGGAACAAGTCTATGTGTCGGCTCGCATGAACTCCAGCCTAGTAGCATGGAATCAGTGCAAGCAAGCCAGACAAATGAAATTGCCCAAGCCGGTCCCGATGAACCAGCTGGTGCCGGTGATATCGAACCTTGAGGATCTCATTCAACGACTCGTCAGCAGAAGGTGTGAAAAGATGTCATAGGCAAATAGCTGATGCATTCAATCAACTCAGAGTTAAGAGCTCACACCTTTTACACCAATGTGAGTCTTGTTCAGGCCATGTCAAACACCGATGGAACTGCAGCCGAATAATGACCTGTACTTTCGTACGGACCCTCGGGCGCTCATAACCAACAACTACGACTTTCACTAGCGACTCCAACTAAGCGACAAAGTTCTTCGCCAGCACCCGGCAATCCGTCAAAAAGCCGAACGTCTAACTGTTCAACCTGATGAACTGAACGCCTCGGTGCGGCATCAGTCATTGACTGACGCGCCAGAACGAGACAAAATGCTGACTTTGAATCTCATCGTACATCCGACTGACAGTCGCATGGCCTGGATGTGAAGGAGCCTCTGCATTAGACGCTTTGCAAGCTTGGCCCGAACTATGGTCTCCTCACATGCTGCTGGTTCTGCAAGGGCGGCGGTGTTCACGCGCCGCATAATAATCTCCAGTGGCGGCATTAAGGGTCGTGATTCTTAGTTTGCTGCAACGCCGCCCGAGAGGATTGTGGGGACAGAGATCGACATTTTATATTCTATCTCACCAAGGAAGCACGTCACGGCAACAGCCACGATCATGATCTCGGGTGAAGTGGAATGCGAGGTTTGCGTGAAGTATCGGTGGTATTGTAGCTAACCGTAGATTTGTATTGCTTGTGAAGTATTGGTATTATTTATCTGGGCAAGAGTCCTCCTAAATGCCAAAGGGACGAACAGCCGGATGAACTGAACAACATTTGAGTTGAATAACTGAATGTCAAGAGCGCTGTAAATCTAGTCCTTCTGTCACAAACCGATAAGACCAATTCCATCATTCGATGAAACGCAATCCTCCGGATAGCATGACAAACATGATTCCAACTCACTTCCGCTATCCACTCGTATGTTTCAAGGGCGCCTTCAAAAGCACAGCTAACAGCATACTGACCACATTTTGGGCAGTTCAGGATTCAGAAGACATCTCTCTGGATTCCGCCGTGTCCTTGGATTGCCACAGCAGGCAAGGCACAGACGGTTCATTTTATCAATTTGGTCACGGAGGCGAAAGGGCTGATAACATATACAGAGAGCCTTCTATCTTTTTGACGTATTTCTGAAGGCAGAGAGCTTCGTGCGTTGCGGACTGAAACCAAGGGCGCTCGCACATTTCTGCTCGAAGCGCAACGCTGTTAGCAACGCCTACTTGATTCAACGGCATCTCTCTACTAAGTCTATGTGGAAGATGACACTTAATCACGCGTGGAGATATTGACTAATGTCTGCTTCTGCTGATGAGCCTGAACCTGCTTTCTGTCTGATTGTGTCTCCTGGTATTGCCCTCAATATCAAAGAGGCACTTGGACCCGTAAGAGGTCTTTTGACAGCTATGACAACTTAAAAACAGCTTGTTCATGGGTTAAAGAGACCTGTATCTAATGGTTGTCCGTCCTCCGCGAGATCTGCGGTTACAGCAACCGCTCCGGCAGTTGTCAGTCTGTCCCCCGCGGAGCTGGTGGCTCGGCTGGTTCACTTCCCTGGGCCAACGGAGACCGTGCTCAACTATGTGTGCCTGGCCTCTGGCGAGCTAGCCGACAGCACCGTACTCCCAACCTCCATGGGCATGGTAGCGGGGGGTTTTTACTAGCGTAGAAAGGAAGTTATCCCCGTCGGATTGAAAGTTGAGTATCACCCTAGCAGTGGTCCCAACCTGGGATATGGGGACGCTCTCTGCGTTTCTTGCTCCAGATGCTCGTTCCCGCGAAGCTCTTCCTTGCCCCATTCGCGCTCTGATACGGTAAGACCTCACAGTCTCACAGATCTGACACCTGATTACTGCTACAGTGCCTGTCATGCTTTTCCCTCCTGGGCGGTGTGATGCGACGGCAGCTCCGTGATCCTGATCTTAAGGGTGTCTAGCACAACGGTGGCCCCATAAGGCAGTGACAAAATGACCTCGGTCATGGTCGCGGTCGACGACCGATGGGGAGTTATTCCCCGCCTCAGGCCATTCACGAAGCTTGGCATCATGATACGAATCTTGGCGAATCCGTCCCAGACTTCAGCTCAGATATGTGGCGAACCATTATGTTGGAAGTGGCGCTGAACTCATTCACGCTTTTGTACATGCTGGGGATAGGCCGAGCCAGAGCTCTTTCTTCAGTCACTCCAGTGGTGGCACTCACTTACCTCACGATGTTTTCATTCTTCTGAGGTCTTCATTATGACAAGATACTCCATTGCTTCAGAAGAATGACGATCAAAATGATGAGTAGGGCGCAGCCTGTCATCGCATAGGTATTTTGCGAATGCCTAAAGGCTATATCTTTGAAATTGAACAGTCCGTTTATGAGAGGTGTCTGGACTTGTGTGAAAAATTGCCTTCCATGAGGATGGGCGCAGGCACCATCAGTGCAACAGAGTGTAAGTTCAAGAGGTAACGTAACACTCACAAACGCTCCACGCACCTCACCCTCGCAGATATACAAGTCTTTTTCTTTTTTTGGACAGCAACTGCTCGCAACAGATGACCATACATGCAGGCTCTTGTGCCAGACTCTGACAACCCATGTTGAAATTCAATGACTACGAGAGACAAGCTTCGCTTGGGGAGGGACCTTGCTGTGTGGTGCTGTCTAAATTTGAACCATCACGGTTGTATGAGCTACATGCGTTATACTCATTTGTGCTTCCATCCTCAGTTCTAGAAAGACATACACCGTGCCACGATTTTCCGGGGAAACAACTAAAGAGGCTATGGCAAAGGGGGGGCAGGGAAACAATCGCCCCACCGCCTCAAGTAGGACAGAAAGTAACAAGCAATCTCCCCATTCTATTTGAGCGGACAATATGAGAAGGCATACTGTTTGTAGGCCAGTGTTAAAAAGCACTGCAAAGTTCGCACCTAGCTGTCTGTGGTCGCAGGGTTTCCGCTGAGATTTTCGCGACACCGGGGCAAACTCCAACTTCCTGTTCTTACGGTTTCCATCGCAACCAGAAGTCTCCCTCCAGCGAAAAGAGCATTTCCGCATTGGCTGCAAGATATCGGCGTGCCATGAATTCATTCTAAAACCTTGACGTGGACTGTTGAATAGAGAATACTGCGATGGCCTACCCTCGATATGCTTCCGATGCGCAAGTTCCCATTCAGTATCTGGTTCTATCTTACCTTGGTGTGTTGAAATTGCCGATACAGACAGAATTTCTTGATCGTTGCCATCACGCAATGGTACCGATGATTTCCAATGCATCCCACCGATGATGGTGATCAGAAAGAACAAGGACACCAACCTACACATCGCTCCGTTTGTCGTCCGTGATTTGACCCCCAAACCCCCCGCCGTCGTCTTCGATAACCCAGCTAGACGTCTGCATACTGCTCAAATGCGACATGTTGTCACAACCTGAATGTCTTCCTGCGGAGCAGAGGGAAGGACGCAACTGTCTGAGAGCCCGTATTCCTGTTGCATGTCTTATGAGATGGATGGATAGTTGGCACATATTGCTCCAACTCAACACTGCGGTCTCTCAGGATATCCTCTCCTCCTCTCTACCGTCATGTCATCTCTGTATTTATAATTCATCGAGCTACAGGGATAGGACCTTAGCGAACACGCCTACTGTCAAAGGAAGGTGCCTGACAAAACTTTCGGCATTCTACTGCTCAGTGACAATGACCTTACTGTGAGAAGCTAATCTTGGAACATGATTTCTTCATGTGGGAAGGATTGGAAATGAAGTCATCTTGGTACGGTGAACGTCTCCCCCTTTCTACGTAGAAACGCATGTTTCCTAAGCGCTCCTGAGGCCATTGATGTTAAAACTTGCCTAGCTTAAGGTATTGTATCCCAGAATATGTGATGCGCAATGTTCAGCCCAAGCAGGCGGTTATCTCTTAGTGCAGCAACGGCCTTGCTGCGGTGGTCTCCAACGGCCGCTGCTCAGTTAGCCAGCAGGGCACGATCCGCCACTGATGTGAACAACAGATCTTCTTGACCATATGCATCGAGTTTCAGTCGGATGACGGCAACGCTGAACGCCGTGCTTTTATAGCGGCTTTGACGCTTAGTTTTAGTCTGACCTAGCTGCTTACTGGCCCTGGATATGGTAAGTCGTGTTGGGCCTGAACGATGCAGACGGGACCTGTCATCTCAGATGGATAGCGAGAGCGACGGAGAATTGTATGTTCACGTTCAATCTATTGTGGTTTGTCACTAAGTCCCTTTACAGAAAATTGTCCAAGGGGAAAGAGCTGGTATCTGTGACCTTGATTTTGAAATGGCATTGAGATGATTCCTGGACCAGAAATAAGCCGTCGTTGGGTCAAATGGATTATAGAGTTATTGAGATTCATCTGAGTAGTTGAAGTCGCTCCTGCAAATAATGGTCGGCTGAAGTACAAACGGTGTACAAGCATATCATGGGTGAGAAACACCGTTTGACTCCCTGATTTTCCGACGAATGCTTTGACTATTTGTTTATTTGTTCCCTTCGCTGGAACTTTCTAAGTCGAGCTCAGCAAGGTAGATAGTGCCTTGGTCTCATGATTCTTTTGCATTATACACAAAGTTCACAGACCGAGCTTTTTCAAAGACCATCAAAACATAACGGTGGTTCACAATAAGATTCAAAATTCGATGTCATCTTGCACAACTTCGAAGATGAAGTATCGCTTTGTCAAGGCGTTCTAACCTATCCGATGCGATTGGATATGTAGCGATAGGGTCTGGGAAAGACGTGACCTTTCCGCTCTCAAGACTTGTCTTCGCTTGACATTTCATGTTATATAGCCGCTCAGAGAGCGCGAATGTTGCTGGGCAGACGCAAAACACGGATTATGTTTGCGAGCAAATAGAAACATCAAGTGGATATGCTACGCAAGAGAGCGTCCGCCGCGACATCGCTGATATTTACATAAGGTTCTATTGCAAAATCATGCATTCAAATCACCGAGAGCCAGGAGTGTCATTGCGACTTAGCTTTATTGGTGCCTTGAAGAACTCATTCTATCAATCATCTTCGATTGCCGCGAAGGCCTCCAGAGTAGGACGATAATGCCCATCCACGGAGGTCAAAATCCCCCAGCGGGTGTCAAATCCAATATCATTCACATCAATCATAATTCAGACGCAGTTAAGCATCTTATCAGGCTCGTGGATTTTCCGACAATGAATAAAGGTATTTCTTTTCATCCCAGACGTCTACGCAGGTCATGTTGCGAAAACTATGGGAAATTGAACAATGTATCTGGTCGTAACCGGTTCAAAAGGGGAGAGGTCTGTCCATCAATGAGACTAGATATAGGTAGTGTGCAGACTGCGGCGGACAAGAGGCTGCAGCCGGCCGTTCTCTGAACTTGCAACATTATCTTAGCAGGGGTTTAGGACTTCAAACCTCTTGACAGAAAAGACTGCTTCTTACAACATTCCTTCATCATAGGCAAAACACCCAAGCGCGGCAGGCTTCGTAGACTGGCGAACAACGACTATGAGGAACAGTACAGTCCTTCCGAGCGTTTGTGAAGTAAGTTAGCGTGACTTTGGAACATAGCATGTAGCTTCTCTGGTACCAAAGTACTTGCTCCGTGGGTCGGGGACTGAAGTTTGAAGAACATGGATTGCGAGGAAGCTAGCCTACTTTGGCATCTCAGACATGGAAAGTGATCAGTTTTCTCAGCTCCTCTATTCATTGCCTCCATCTGAGCTGAAGAAAAGCGCGGAGAAGGGTCACGTCGTTTATCCGGCACCTCATTTGCTCATGTTTCACCCGTGGGACCCGAGAGCTGGAAGATCTGCGGCTGAGCAATAAGTTGGACTCTTTCCTCCCCATCTTCCGCCTTCCTTACTGATTCTTACAAACATTCCAATAGACACAACCCTACTAAGTACGTCTGATAAAAAGGCGGTACCAGTCCTTAGAAGGCAAAGCAGCGAAGGGGGGTGTTGTGCTTTTGCGCGACTTACCAACATCGAGGGATTCTCCGGTCTTTTCCCAACCTATGTCATCATTGCGGATGGAACCACCAGGGAAATCCCAGGCCAGCGGTGTTCAACTTTCGCTAAATTCAACTCAACAATGCTGAAGCTCGCCGTCAACATCGAATTCTCATGACGGCCAGTCGCTGGAACCCAAAAAGCCTTCTTATCCTACTGGAAGAACTGGCCCCTTGTACGCATTTCTGTACGATGAAGGACACATCTGGATGCTCTGGACAGCGACTTTGCCAACAAAAGAATGGAAGTGGTCTTTAAATCCAAAGACCCCCAAATAAACTACAAGTCATACACTCGCTGCAAAAGTGCCGAAAATACCCTTGTATATCGCAGTAACAGCAGCAAATGTGATTTTCCCCCTGCCTCCACGGAACAATCCGTTCCACGAAAGGTCTAACACTGCATCCATGATGAAGGTAATCATCAACTACCAAAGTCATCCAGACAGGCCAGCAGTAGTGCGACTGCGACTTCAGCTACGTATATTTGGCTTCCGCTATGAGTCCTTTGGTCTACTTCCCCGCTGATTGAAGTTCACTGTCTTGCATCTAAAACATCTCTGACAAAACATAAATCCGGAGTTCACAGTTCCTGGCATCATGAATCCATGTTAAATGTCCACACCGGAAGGCGTCAAGTATCAACCAACAATGGAGACTAATTTGGACAATTGAAGGACACATCAGTCTAGAGGAATCGAACGCCATACGCAAGGTCGTGGCTTGGAGCCCATGAAGAGTGACACAAAGTGACGCGGACTGAATGTCCAAATATATATGGCTGGAAACCGTCGCTTGATTCTGGTCAATGTCGGGACATCCATCATGTCATGTCCATCTACGTTGACATCGTCATGCATAAGTCAAATGGAAACATGGCCACAAAGCATGAATGTCGATAAAGGCTGCATAGTGCTCCCCAGACGCTGTACAGCGTATGTACTAGTTTATGATTAGAGTGCTGCCAGACTGCCTGGCGTAGGGAATCACTTCGGAATGCCACCGAGCTTGACCAGGAGATGGCGCTCGACATTGGCCATTTGGAGGCCAGCCTCTGAGGTGACTTCGTGCCGTTCAACCGACTTGAAGGCCTTGGCGTTGATACCCCTGAGTTGACCTGGCGATCAACACCACATGGTGGATGTTGCTGCGCAGCAACGTGCTTGTACGGTATCGAAGCGCGTGATTTCACCCGCTCCTACAAAGTCTTGACAGTTTTACTCACATGCCTTCCAGAGAGCGCTCAGAACTGGCAGCCCCCATCAATGAGGCGAGATGCTTGCGGGTGCATAGATGCATCGCTATGCTCTTCGCTGTCTGTCTAAATGTAGGCAACTTTGCCACCGGAGACCGATCCGAGGGGCGTTGTACGGTCACTGCGTTGAGGCAGGCACTGTGATCTTGTCTCTCTTTCAACCGTCTTCAACGGCAAAAATGGCCGGAGGTGTACGGCCGCGCGACCAAAGACCGGATGACGGGTGATTATGCGCGCTGGACTACAGGAGAAACGATGGTGACACTTAGACTGGAAGATTACGCAAGTTCAATTCGGAATAGAATGCCAACCGTTGCAGGTGTCATTCACCTCACGTTGTTGAAGGATAATTATGAATCTGGTTTTCTCCAGGTGGGGAACAAACAGTGTCGCCTCGCTACACCCGGCAAGTCTTAGATTGAAAGCCCTGCGCTTGCTATTTCATTGAGATTCGCGATCATGCGCTTCATAAGTAGCATTTGCAGGCCTCTTGGAATTGCTCGGATTATGGTCACCATGCAGTCTTGGTCGTCTCAATACCACTTGACTAATGCATGCTTTTTGAATCAAGAGGCGTTTTCAACCTGCCTTGCATGTCGCGACTGTCGGTAATGCAAACGTCGGTGTCTGCTTTCTTTAATCTGTTGGATTATTCCAAGAACATCGTAATCAGCATGAAGCCGCAAAATTCGAACACAAAAACAGGATGTACCTGTCCAGTTGGCAAGACTTGTCTCACGGACTTGGAAGTAAATAAACACGTATGACGAAGACGTGCCAAAACAGAATGAAGCCGAGACGCACTCGGCATGAGACCCGATCGTCCCAACAGTGGTGCGGTCATCATCAACCGTCTTGATCATTGCTTGAATACCACCAATGGACACTCGGAGGCTGACACTCCCATCGTCAGATCCATGTAAACGGGGTGCAAGCTTCATCGATAGCGCGGCGTCCTCAGTTTTGCTAGCGCTCGGTTTGCATTCATATTGCCTAAATCTTTCATCTCTTTTTGTGCTTGCGTTTCGAGGGCTACTAAGCAGACTCATTTCTTGAGAACCCTTCCTGCTTGAATTGTCAAGACATTTCACCTTGCCAATGGCACCAACCGTCCCCGGATGCCATCGGGACAGGCACTGCGCATTACTTTGCTTGGCAGGCTTTTTCACCTTTCTATGCCTCTGCTATTTACGTTCAGCCGCTGGCCGACCGTCCCTGAAGGTGTACATCTGAGGGTGGGCATGGTGTGAGACGTAACGCACCGCCTTAAGGGTTCGTCCCGTGCGTATGGAGTCTTGAATGATTTGGGTTGGAAGATAGGGCGGGCGAATGACCTTGCACCTGACTAACACCCGAGTGCATCTGCATGATATTGAGTTACTTTGATCATTAGATCTCTGAGTGAGTTTGTGTGGCTATTTCCATGTGGACTGTGGTCTTCTTGCTGGTAAACACTGCTGCTTGTTGTGTTAGGCTTTCTAGCGAAGGTTACCACCCGACACCCGTAAGAGCTGCCGATTTTGGGCCTGGAATCGGCAGGAGGTACACTGTAGCCCCCACAGTTGATCGCTGACGTCCTCTGATTGGCCGCAGCGCCCCGCCCCCTGCCATCGACGTCCTGCCGATTTCCAAACCAAAATCGGCAGTAGGCCCCTAATGCCACAGCGCTCTTCGTGCTGTGGGTACCTTACGTGCTTACCTGGCCGAGCCCGTAATTATTGGAAGCTCCCACTCAAAACCTCTAGCCAGAAAAGCTCCCACCGCCGATTGAAGCGATCGCCGTGTGCACCTCATATTTACTATGCATGGGGTCATCGCCAAGGGTAAATGTCCACGGCGCGTCATGCGGGCTCGTCATTGGACGCGTCGCTGGACTGCAATCGAATATTTGTCGACGACGTTTGAAGCTGGTGGGTGGGAGCAGAAAGGATGCCTCTGGAGATGAAGGGTCGAAGCCGTCGTCGACGCGAGGGATGTTCAAATACCTACGTTACCTTACCTTACCTACTTGCGAATATTCGAAGCTGTCTGGGTACCGCTTTGTGTAGTGCACGATAGATGCTCCCAGAGCTGGTGCAGTGCATCGGGTCATGCGCCAAGAAGCGACCCTCCGCTGAAAGTGAAAGTGAGTGTGCCGACCCGTAGTAGCGGGTGATAATAAGGTAGGCCTTGAGGACAGTGCAGTGGTTTCTTCACAACAGCAGCGAGGAGCGACGTGGTGACGACTGGACCGTCGCTGTCTGTTTCTTAGGTACGTACCTAAGGCAGGTAGGCACCTACTGCCGATTCTAGCGCTGAAATCGGCAGCAGGTCCCTGTGCACAGTGCTACCTCCACCGACACCACCCACGCCCCACCGGAATCTGCCGCAGTGAAGTTCCCCTTCCCCTGGATGCGAAAGCCCCCTCCTGGTTCCGCCCTTTGAAGAAGAAGGATTGAGAACTGCCATGCTCGAGTCTCAAGTCGTGAAATCAAAAGTCTGTGTCTTTTTCTAGAGCGAGGATGATGTCCTGCGGCCTCCCAACCATGTAACACAGCTTCCAACCAAATGACCCAGCTCTCAACCAACTCAACTCTCGCGTAAAGACTCAATATGTATCAAACTTCTTTCTCCATTCTGCTCTCTTGAATGTTGACTTCAGATCTAGTCGACCCCAATATGCATCTTCCGGGATGCGTTGATTATTGATATATTAATAGTCAACTTGCAAGTCGATAATCAACATGTCAAGTCTTTCTGCAAGCCACAAGGAAATTGACTTGAATCATTATTTGTCAAACTTATCGGTGATATATTGTCGCCGCTGGCCATTGCCTCCGACGTCGCGATGGCAGCCGTTATAAGTTCAGCAGTGGAGAAGTACGCACCAACTCCACCAGACATCATGAAGCGACTCGCTCGTCAGTGCAGGTGAAAGCAACCCCATGCTCTTTAGCCGTATGCGGGGTCGGGATGCAAAGATCGGCTTCGGACTCCTGCTGGCTCTGCTCGGGAATATGATGTTCGTCCACTCGGACTTGCAGCTGGTGGAGGACGTCACGCCGAACGGAAAGTTCTACACTCGAGCCATGAAAAGCCTTGCCAAGAACTGGAAGGACAAGGCCGTTACACTCACTGCGCCCGAGAGATCTCCATTAGATTAACAATCACCAGTCACCAGGCTGCCCGTCCCAGTTTTGGAGGTTTGAAGGAAGCTTCCCCCCCTAGCGCAGAAACCCAAAAATACCATTGCCTCGACTTGGCTGAGTGCGTTCGGGGGGCTTTTGCGTCTTCCGAATCGAAGGTTAGTAAAAGGTGTTGCGGAACGCCATGCCAGATACAGACTGAGGATCAGGATTCCGTCAATTTCGCTCGGAAGCGCGGCGAGCCCCAGCGACAAGATATCTCGCAAGAACTTGACGCGCTATTTGTTGGCGCTCAGCAGTGTTATGCAGAAGCTTCAGAGATTGATTGATACTGAACAGGAGCGTACGAACGATGTATTCATCCCACAGATTGGATATGGTTGACGCTGGGTAGCCCGCGGCAAACCGTTGTGGTCTGCAGTAGTAGTAGTCGAAAGTTTCTTTCGTAACCCGACGAAGCATCGTCTCATGGTCATTTCAAGTCGGCATCTGCACCCACGCGTGGGATGTGCGCCTGTTATTGACTATCACCACATCGTCAACTGATTGCAACTGGACAGAACCAAGGATACTCGCGTTGAAGCCTTCTCCGCATGTGAAACACATAATCGCCTGTTGTCAGCGGAGAGACCGCATGGTCACAAGACTTTCTGCCTGATATACTCCCTCAACTAGATGATGATGTTACAGTCGCTGCGCAAAGTGAAGCCTTGATCAAGCGCACGACTTGGACCAAGGTGATTCTTCCCAAACGCTTGTAAATCTCCGAGCAGTTGATGATCGGGAGAAGGGACGCAAGGCTGGTGGTGATGGTGCCGATCCAGTAGAAGTGCTCTGCGAATTGTATGTTCATGTTGCAGCTCCTGAACTCATCTCCTGGCTTGGAATCTCCGTGAACGACGTGAATATAATGTCATACGTGTCGACATGCATGAAGCTGGAGATATTGCATGAGAGTTTGGACACGCGGACAACCCCGCGCGAACACAGCCCGCTGGCCAGGCATCCTGATGGCGAACATGATGCTTTCCAGGTCATGATTGTAGCTAGGTTTCTTGGGTGATGCTGCAAACACGCGTTGTCCAGGAAGTATTCCAATCGTCACGCTCAAGATGTGGTCACTGGAGTTCGCATCCATCGAAACGACGCCGCCGTCAGCATCTAGGGCGTCAAGAATTTCCTCAACAGAATCTCAGCCCAAACCCAACCATCCCAATCGATCCTCCCGCCATGTCCCGGCTCCAGGTCCACAGCTCCAGCGACACATAGAGCCCGTCCAGAACCAGCGCCTGTTGATGTTCACTTATACCAACATAGGCTCAACATAGCCTTTCCTCCAAGCGCATGCATTTGAGAGTGAACGAAAAGTCGTCATCTGAGACCCAAGCCGCGAAGATGAGATTGCTTATAGCATGTAGCCGACTGCGTCTTGTGCAAGTGTTAAATTGTGTTAGACTTCGAGTCGTAGAAGTTCTGAAGCTGGCCATACCACATGCTTCTAAACAGCCAGTCTTCTCCGTCTACTGACAGAGAGATCCTTAAGATAGAATCTCAGCAAGGAAACACATAACATTCTCTAGCCGCACAATGCAATGAGTGAAGACCCGGATCATTCGCGGAAGATGGAGGCGAACAAGGCCGCTAGAGTTTGATGAGACCAAGAGCGGGAGAGCTGGATATGGATCTACGCAGATTCCGTCTCAGCCTTCTTGTGGCAGAATCGGTTCAAACCTTCCGAGATTCTGGTGAGACAAGAATCAGGATGCCGACCTCCGTGATCAAGTCTGATAGTTCTCCAAAGGCGGTTTTGCAGGAGGTATTTCTGGACAAGGAAACTCGGCGTCATTTCAATTTCCGCCTCAAAGCTTCCGGCGCTGGACTTGATAACAGTGGAGGGGCCCAAGTGAACGAGTCAAACATGGCGTAGCTCAAGGCAGAGGTAGAGTGTATTCTCTACCTGGGGAATGTTCGTTATAAGCAGAACAGAGATTGCTTGCAGCTTGTCAATACGTACGTCCCGCTCGAAAGGGTCGATCATTGGACATGTACACCGCTTCGTGGTCACTGACGGCAAGTCTCTCGAGGTCATGTCGGAGGAAGCCGTTATGATGCTATATGATGATGCGTATCCAAGCACCGCGAGGATAGTGATCCTCCCCCGAAGCTTAGTCGAATGACAAGACTAGCCTCAGAGGCCCATCTTGGTATTCTTGGTATTTTTATACAAGCTAAGATTACCACGGAAAAGACCGTCCTCCCCTCCTACCCCAAGTCATCAGCTACTGGTTCTGGTTCAGTGAGCTCAAAGCTCGTGAATCGGTGTATGTTGGAAAAGGGGAAACTGGATGTTTTAGGTACCTTGACTAGCGTTAGCACTTGAACGACCTGCGCTGTAGATGAAAAGAGCAGAGTTGGAAATGGCATCGGCTGAAGATTCGGCATACGTAGGTTTTGTATGCGCGCGTTATTGCAGTTGTGACTGTCTATTTATCTGAAGATGAGCAAAGGAATGCTTCATTGTCTGGCGCAAGCATTGGAAGGCGGCGCGTCTAGGCTGATCAAAACCATCATGGTCTGCGTCTGCGTTGGACTTAGCATTCCGTGGCGTCTACTATCCCTGAAGCTTTTAGATCTAGACTTCACCTGTATCAGTCGCACAGCCATACCAAAAGGGATGTGAACTGATCGTTCGTTCACTAAGGAAATATCAGCGGGGTTTGCTGACATCCTACATTGCTCGATCGTTGATCAGTCATAGGGCGTCACTCGGCGGGTGCGAAGACAGTCCGTCTGGGATCTGGAGTAGTAGAATGAACACTTCCATCCACGCTTCAACAATAGTTGAGTTGAGGAGGCGCGGAAAAGAGCGGGCAAAGATGATTAAGGGTGATTTACGTACTGCTGGTCAATTAATTCTGAGCCGAGGTTCGGCGGCTTCATATGAATATAAGGTACGGTGTGTGAATGGAGGGGCCATGCGAGGATAGCTGATGTCGTGGCCGTGATCAATTTGGACAGGTCGAGCATGCAGGAGTAATCTTCAGTCAACTCGCATGGTTTCGAAAGTTTCTAGACACTGTCGAAATCAAGTAGTAAGAAGGCGGGAAGACAGTCTGGACGTCATGCTGCGCAATCCTGATGAGGATGCCAGTGTCAGCAAACAGGCAGAGTACACAAGTCAAGTGTCAGTAATGCATACAATTACTTTTCTAATACCTGCTTCTCTCATACCCGAAACCTGTCTTCTGGAAATGCTTAATAAGGACCAATAATTCTGGTTCAATCCATCCATTGCTCTGAACGCAGCATCGCCATTTGTTTCAGGTCCGACGAGCCATAGAGCCAATGATTGAACTGAACTTACGATATCAAGCAATTATTAACCACTCTTGAGAACGTACGGCGGCGGCATGACTGTCTACATCTATCTCAGGGGCAGCGTCCGAATGTACGGCCCTCACGTTCAATCACGTCGGTCATGTTTGATCACCGGCCAAGCCTTTAATCTCGCGCATGATTTAGTAGCCATAGATTGATCTCGGGGGAAACCAATTGCTCGACTGACGACAGGAAATATGCTGGAGATTGCATGGGACTGGCATTGTACTTCATCAAAAAGGCCGAATCACCATGATCTGCGTACGCGTAGGGGAACTGTCAGTGTAGGAGAAAGTTTAAGCGGTCAAGAAGAGGCAAGACAAACCACTAAGTCCATGAAGCCCACCGATTTGGATTGCAATCGGACATCTCGGCCTGTGTAGAAGGACGACTTTGAGATATTCCATCGTTATCCATTCCGCATAAGAATCGAAGGCAGTTTAATGGCAGTATGTTGGACCTGCACTCAGAGCTTCTCTGTGCTTTTGGCTGCGACAAAACCTTAGGGGAAGACCTTTTTGGTTGAGAAATCGTCTCTCCTGCAGTAGCGTTTGCACCTTGCTACAAGGTCTACCTCTTGGGCCAGGAAGTCATGGTGGCGTTCGCAGCTCTTGGCTGCACGGTTTAGCGACGGCGTCTCCAGGACACGAGAGGCTCAGTGATCCGTCCAGCTCTGCCGTAATCTGCCCTGTTATGTGCGGCTAGCGGAAGCCGGTTGGCACTTCACTGTCACCCCATCAGGAAGCGATACTTTCCTACAGAATGTGAAGCGAAGTTGGCTACGTTCCGGTATTTCACATCTTCGCGTCGCTTGGGGTGCAAAATTCCTCACCAGCTTGCTTCCAAGCTCCGTGGACCATCACAGCGAGCCCCTAACAGTCCAGCTTGTGATCTAGATCCTAAGACCAACCATGGGTCTGGTAGCGAGCCAGAGCATCGCTCGATGTACGCATTCCCGTCCAGATGACAGGTTTTCTGAAGACCCCCTCCGTGAATAGAAGCGCCGTCCTGACCTGACTCCTATTTAGCCGGTTATCCTCTTCAGTCACAGCAATGGTTGGGGGGACCTAAATCGGAATTCGGGCGGGTTGTTGAACGTGCGGACTTTGCCGGCATCATTCTTCTCAAAATGGGGTCTTCAGTGTCGCCGCTCGTGAATATTCCAGTTTGATCTTCGTTGCGACCACTGCTACTTCTTGGGTGTGATAAAGAAGTCTTGCAGCTTGTCCCTTTGCTCCATGACCAAGCAGCTTCAGGTACCTTGCTCGGGCCGATGGGTTTCACTGAGAGCGCAATGTTTGTCGTCTCTCTTGCCCTGGGGCTTTGAGGCCCAAACATTTGGCAGCAGAAGGTGGGGCGAGAAATGGTTCTGCTCGTGGTTTTAGAGGGCATGAACACAAGAAAGCGCCTTCGTCAAGCTAGGATGAATCCAGGACCAGAAGGCATGGCGAAACTGAAGACTTCGTGTAAGGCTTGTTGTCGACGCGCTTGATGCGGAGCTTGAAGCGAGATTGGCAGGGAACTCAAGCGGTCACGACTGCTGGCAGGCCGCAATCAAGGCTCGGAGGGGTTGTGCACTGTAGAGCGGATTGCGGGGACGGAGCTGCACTGGCGGTGGTGACCAGAAATTTGTATCATCGATCGGAGGGGACTACTCTGCTTTGACATGATGGTTATTTGACTGACAGGTAGATCTCTGTGCATCAGACCAGGATCGCAAATACCTTACTTACAAATGGAGGTGCACTGGGATCGTGTCGACGGCGCCTCAAGAACGAATACTGGCCGCAATGCAGGCGGCAAGATGGGCCGATCGCGGCCTTCGATAAGGTTCGCTGGCTTTGCCATTGGTGGTTTGGACCCAGGTAAATCGGGTGGAAAAGCCGGTGTTGGGCGCAGGTCCGTTGGAGATCTGGTTGTGATGATTCCAGACAACAAGAACTGGCGATACGTTGGTGGGCGGATCGTCAGTTTGGTCGTCAGAGCGGGCGGTTCGTCGGGGAACATTGGGATGATCCCGCCCCTGCCCCATGGATCG
>JABGLZ010000712.1:4166-22937 GCA_014705045.1 Colletotrichum theobromicola | reverse complement strand
GGGGGAGGGGGGAGGCGGAGCGAGATTTTATATTGGTTGAAGAACGGCTGCCGCATCACGGCAGAGTTTCTTTGGCCAGACGGTCTGTTTTGAAAGGCTCAAGAGCGCGTCGACTGTACAAGGCGCGGTTGTATAGGTCGAGGTGGACAAGCGACGGCAAAGGTGACGATGACGATACTACGAAAGTAGATCAATGACTATCATGACTGATGCGCGATCGCTTGATCACTCGTGGTGGGGCTTCTCCGACCATATTGCGTGACGAAACTGTTCGATTTCAAGTGATGGTGTGAAAGGCGAGTCTCGGCATAGTAGAACATGCCCAACTCGACAGCAGTACTGTTTGGGGGCCGAGACTGCAACTAAAAGACGATGTTTGGGTGGCTTGCGGGAGTACAGGCGCATTTGCGCGTACGGTAGAGAGTGCGTGTGTGGTTTCTGTGTGTATGTGTAGGAATGGAGGGGTTGTAGACGAGACAGTCCCAAGACTCGCAGCGCAGGTGCCGTAGGAAGAGGCGGGTGGGGCTTTGCGAGAAGGGGATAAGAAGGAAGCAAAGACGCAGAGAAGCAGAGACGCATCCAAAGGGGGGAGGACGAGGATTTTGCTTCCTCATCTTTCCCTTTCCCCCTCGTCTCTTCAGCCCTTCTCATCCCGTCCCTTCATTTTCTCTGCCACTCCTTTCTGGAGCTACGCTGCGTGGACGGAGACACACAGACCAAAAGTGCCAGCGCATCGCGCATCAATGCATCGGTTTATGAAGCTTTGGGGCGCACTGATTGGCCGCCCAACCGACTCTTCCGCATCGTTGCGGGCATGGATGCCATGCCGGCGTGCGTTGTCTGTTCCTTGGGGTCTCGTCACGCTGTAAGGTTGTCTCTCGGGCAGGGTGGGTTGCTGTTGTATACGACCTCAGCATGTACTCTATCGAGGAAGGGAAAGCAACGCGGAAAGTGAGTTGTGTGCGCGCATGGTCTTTGTTGTTGTTCCTCGTCCTTTTTGGTGTCTTTAGAAACGAAAAGATTAAAAGCGCTTCGAGAAACCCCGTCCATACGTAGCTTGGCCAGTGTCGGAAGGGAACAGATGCAAACGCAGCCATGGATGCCACAGCGGCTGCCAGGTATTTCCCTGATGATGGTTGACGCGCTACAGTGGACAGCTCCCACTTGGGCCCCCACCCAACACACAGACCGAGGGGGGTGGAGGGGGCACGCCGCACAACCAAAGAACACTTGTGAACACAAGAACACGAGGGAATGTGGAGCTCGTCAAAAGTCCACAGAGCTTGCATACCTTAGTACCTTATTACCATAATACATCTACTGGCATGTCACTGCTTCCTGTGTGGACGATTGAATTTAGAGAGGCCGCTTTTCATCCCGCTCTACTTTCCCCTAAACCACAACGGAGACGTTGCTTAAGTGCCCTGCTCCCGTCTACTATCGATGCTCTGCCGCTGTAGTCCGCACTTCGCTTTCGGAACTTTTCCTTCTTTGATTAACCTCTGCTTCCGTGTTCGCTGGGCGCATTCTACTTGAACAGATGTATCCATCGCGTGTGTGTGGCCCAAGACGAAGTGAGGGTACGGGCAGGCCCTAAATTTGTCTAATCGAGACTGGCCACTTTGGAAGCTCTAATTATCATATAGCTTCAAACAAAGTCTCGCTGCGCGTAGAAACACGTCGTCTTCACTTGAGCCAGGCATGGCGCCAAAGGCCCGACCAGCACCACTAGCATACATCATAGTCCATGCCAAATTCCTGCCTGTTAATCGAACTGACACGCGTGTTTCAACGGGGCCGGCAAAGGCCTACTCCGACCTGGAAGGAACTTCAGTTCGTCTGACAGAATACTGTCAGATAAAGCCGAGAATTGAAAAGATTGCAGCATAGAGCGACGACTGTCTTATATGCGGGGGGCGAAAGCTCATGGATAGTCGACAAACCCAGCTGACGGACCGTCTCGGTTCAGCATGTACCCAAATCTCCTAGGCTCATCCAGCAATATGCTCGGCACATCCGTGTTGTTCTCGAGACGCTCAAACTGGTCGACAGCTCGGCCCCACAGATCTTTTCCATTTCTGATAGCGTCTGCGATGCGATCCTTGTCTCGGAACCGCTCCTCGTTCATCCATTCATGTGAGAAGGATGCCATCTTTGTGAGAAACTCTTCGATCGTCGCGAAGCAGCTGGAACAATGCCAGCAGGCGTTGCCAAGGTCCGCCTTCTCCAGATCATAGAGCGGCTTGAAGCCCCCATCGCCCATTCGAAGATTTGCTGGAAGAAGCGTCCGCGAGCCTTGAAAGTAAGTCGCCTGAGGATGCTCCCACTCGGGGCCATTGTGAAGGAACTGAAAGCTGTAGTAATAGAAGCGACTCCGCAGCGTGAGCCTCCGGGGGAACTGGCATGTTCTGAGGACCAGCAGCGTCTCGGGGCGAGCGATCTCGTCGACGTCAGCTACGAGAATCACATCTCCGTACACAGGCGCCTGCTTGCCGACAAGCTTGGGAAAAACTTGGTTGTACATGGCGTTGCGTTGCAAGTCTTCGTAGTCCCATGATCGAGTTGGGTTGAATGCGGACGGGAATTCCAATTCGTGGTAGATGAGTTTGTCATGGTATGGTTCGAAACGATCCCAGTTCTCCTTGATAGTGAGACGCTTCGGTTTGCCTGTGAACGTCTTTGGAGATTCGACGATGATGAAGTAGTCAACGTGGTGGTAAGTTGTGTTCAGGCGTATCTCCATCCAGTCAAGCTCTGTGTTCACCATGAATAAATCATAGACTTTCCGCGGCTTGTCGTCTGACAGGGGTGTGAAGGCTGAATAGCCGTGATGCTTGCAGAACTTCCGAGCAGCGTCCGAGTTGTAGAAAGACTGCTGGTCGCTCGCGTTTCCGCCAAAGTCGAGCCCGTTTTTGGGAAGGTTCAGGGATAGATCGGTTCCCGTTATTCGATGATCGAAACGGTCGAGAGCTGGGTGTTGGCTAGCGTATAGCAGGAGGCAGACGATCAAGAAGACAATGGTCTTCAGAGGCACGGAGGAACCGATCCTCCGTTGCAGCACCATCGCTTGAATCTTATTGAATGATGGAATAGACGGCCGCGAGCAGTGTTTCTCGGAGATGACGCCGAAGGAGCAAAGAAAAAAAAAGTTGAGGAATGTCGCGCTCTCAAGCTGCCATTATGGGTTGGCTCATGTAGGGACTCGAGCGAGAGGTATCTGCGCAACGCTCATTCCAGAAAAGAAGGGTTTACCAACGGGTCGTTCCTTTGCTAATGGGAGGGAAGTTGCGTAAACCAAGTGACGGAAATCGTGGGAGCTCAAGATGCCTATAAGGCAAGCAAGGCAAGGCAGAGCAAGGCATGTGTGGCACTTGACGGGCAAGGCAGGCTCGGATATGCTCGAGCGCCTACGTCGCACGTATCTCCGGACGGTTAGGGGTGCTTCATATGAAATGGGTCGGTGGCAGCAACATGAGCAGGCGCGGGAGGCGACTGTGGCACTTCGGCAGGACTACCGCAGTACTCCCTCGTTGGGCAGCTTGGAGCGTCAGCCCGTCTGCGAAGAACCTTACAATCTGGCCGTCCGCCATGATGAACGGCACTAAAAGAGGGTGTGACTGCGCTTCAAAGATATCAAGGGTGCCCCTGAGTTAAGCCAGACCGGCCAAAACTCACCTCACCTTTCTGGGTTGGGTTGGGCAGACAATGGCGGACAGATGGTGTTGCAAGTCCGCACGCGCGATGCCTAGACACGAAGGTCCACGGACTGCCTTGCGCCTGGCGGCAGGGCATACTGTTATCCAATGGGTGTTTCGGGGAAAGGCAACACGCTCATCAACTGGTATGCCGTCTGCACGTCGGAGTTCCAAAGGGTGGAGAGCTGAGCGCCCTTGTCATGATGGAGAGCGATTTGGAACGGAACACTGGCAGCTCGTACCATCAATTGGAGCCGGCCGAGCCAGGGCAAATTGGAGGCTTGTATGCAGACCAAAAAGAGTGGCATGCTATCATCGGGACACTTGCTGTTGTATTCGTAGCAGCCCAGATGGAAGCTGCGGTAACAAAGAAAGAGCCCCTCGCCCCTTGCGGTTGGTTTCCTTGCTAATTTGGTGCCGCCAAGCCGATTAGAACGCGACCACTGCAGGGTCTTAAGACGAAGAAGCTTTTTCCAGGATGTTTGAGAGCGGGGCTCCGCTAATCTCAGAGGTACGTATTGAGGGCCTAAGGTGCCTTAACTCATGTAACACAGGTACATAAGGTACATGCCTCGCCTAGGTGCCTTACGCAGTTAGGCGCGAAGGTATCTCCAGGTGCTGTAAGCATCTTCAAACTCGGGTAAGTAGCCACAGGTGCCACAACAACTACCTGATAGTACCTTACCTTAATTATGCCGATGCCGTCAGCATCTCAAAATGCCATTGTGCAATTCGAGATGTCCATCGCACAGAGGTGACGATCAACGCCGCGGGCAAGAGCACAGGCTACAATCAAGTACCCCTCCCTCATTGGCATTTCTTCATGAGAGCGCAGTGAATCCATCTCGTCTGCCCCCACCTGTTGGCTGAGTAAGAACGGCGGAATTCCACGAAATGACTGGGCGTACATAGTAGTGGTGACATTCTGCGGTGCATACGTTATTCTGAGAGACACGAGGAAGCTAAACGTCTCCGAGCCTGCCTCAGTTGCCGCCGTCCAGTTTCGCGGCATGCTTTGCCAAGCAAGTTTATTCCAAGGCCATGGCCGGTTTCTGTCTCTGCCGTAGTGGACAGAGCTTGTGTTCAATCATTCAAGCATTGACTGAAACGTCTTCATTCCAGACCACGCCCCTTGTGTTTCTTCCGCTGCACCGCACCGCTTCTCCTGCCAAACAGAACAACAAAGCTCCCCGCCAGCATTCCCCAGCTCCCCAAGTATCCACCATAGAGCTTATGCGGCCAATCACGTAACTGACTCAGCTGTACACTAGCGCTTCCACGTCTTCTTCAGATAAGAGAAGGCGGCGGTGGGGTCGGTCTTCCAGAGTTGTCGGGAAGCTCTCGCCGGTCTTCGTTGTCAAGCCTTGTGGTTGACGACTTCATCTCGTTGACCAGTGAGAATAATCGCATGCTGATCCACACGCGACTGTAGGGGTCTCGATATGCCTATGATTATCCAAATCGTTACTAACTTTCGCAGACAGCTGCGGAGCTGCTTGAACCGAAAGCGAGCCTCCTTATCTTCCCCGCCCATCATTGGACACGATATCCGCAGGACTTGATGCCGACGCCGGAGTGAACACACTTGCCTCCCCTGGTCATTGAAACATTCATCATTCTACTTCGACAGCGAGCCGAGTGTACCTCTTTCCTACCATGCCAGTCGTTAAAATGTCTTGTGAGTTCTTAAAGCTAGTCAACCGGGACATGCCCCGGCAGCGCAACAGCGAGCGCAATATGGCCTTCACCTGGCAACCCCCGTCTTTCGGAGCCGGTTCGGACCACTGACCGGAGCGCCCACAGACCTCCCCGGCATGGGCGCGCCCTTGCTGCGACGTTGCAACCGATTGACCCCGCAACGGCCCTCGACGGCCTACTTCAACCGTTCAACCAGCCGTGCCTTCTTCCGTTCAACCATCCGACACTCATCATCAACAATGGCACCCGCTGCCGTCACCAATGTTGCCAATGGCTCCTCCAGTGGCCCCAAACAAGCCAACGCTTGGGTTGGCTATCACGGCGCTGCGGGTTTTGACCTGAGAAGTGCGTATACAGTTTTTTCTGACTGACCCTTTGCTGAGTGACTGACTGGCGTAAGGTGATACCATGACAACTCCAACGCCGGCGATGCTTGCTGCCATTCAAAACTGCAGTCTTCTCGACGATGTGTTTGTGGAAGATCCCACCACAATGGAGTTGGAGTCGCACGTCGCTGCTCTTACGGGGAAAGAGGCTGCCCTCCTCGTTCTCTCCGGAACTATGGGAAACCAGGTCGCCCTAAGGGCTCTCCTTACCCAACCCCCTTATAGTGTTCTATGCGATCACCGTGCCCACATCGTCAAATACGAGGCAGGCGGGTATGTGCACTAGCCCCGCTCCTGATGATCCTGGCGTTGTTGCTTATATATCACTCTTAGAGTAGCATCTCTGTGCGGCGCTATGCTGAAGCCTGTCATGCCGAGCAACGGGGCTTATCTGACGCTTGAGGATATTGTAGCCAATGCAGACTTGGACGACGACGTCCACACATGCCCTACCAAGGTGATCAGCTTGGAAAATACTATTAACGGCGTGATCACCCCGCTTGCAGAGGTTAGGAAAATCGCCCAGTTCGCCCGCCAAAACGACCTCAAGTTCCATTGCGATGGTGCAAGGCTGTGGGAGGCAGTTGCATCAGGGGCTGGCAGCCTCTCGGAATACTGCTCACTTTTCGACACCGTTAGCTTGTGTTTCTCCAAAGGCCTCGGTGCTCCGATAGGCAGTATAGTCGTGGGCAGTTCGCGAGATATCAAGCATGCTCGTTGGATCCGCAAGTCCATTGGGGGTGGTCTACGTCAGTCCGGTGTCGTCGCAGCTCCTGCCCGCGTCGCCATCGACGAGACATTCGGAAAGGGACCGAGCGGCCAAGGGGGCCTCTTGAAGTCTTCTCATGAAACCGCCAAGAAGATTGAGAAGCTCTGGACTGATCTGGGTGGGAAACTCATCCACCCAGTCGAGACCAATATGTGCTGGCTTGATCTTGGTTCGGCTGGCTGCAGTACAGAGGCCTTCGTTACTTTTGGGAGAGAGGCTGGCCTGAAACTGATTGGGAACCGACTGGTCATTCACTACCAAATTGCTCAAAACGAAAGGGAGGTTCTTCCTAGGTTGGAGCAAGTATTTCGCCGCGCACTGGAGGGCGGCAGCAATGGAGCTACAGCGAACAAGGGTCCTTCAAACATGTATCGCGGCCGTTGAACGCTCTGAAGTCAACCTTCAGTAAGTGGTGAGCTTGAGCAACAGCTGTCGGGCCAATCAAATAGAAGCTCAAGAGTTCTACGTTCAATCCTCCGCCCAGTGGGCGGCTCTACACTGGTGCGGATCACGCTGTCAATGCTATTTTAAAAGTCTCACATGTATCTGCTAGCGGTGTCAAATTCGGTGAGCATGTCTTGGACGTTTGTAAGTCTGGGCGCATCCGCCGGAGATCTTTTCTCGGCATCCGGGCAGCAACTTGCCCGTCTCTGCGGTTGTACGAGACGCAACGCGGTCTGCTCGGCACCCGGAAACCGAATGACTGCTACTCAAACCGCACACCATCTGCTGTTACATTCGGAAATGGACAGTACCATGCAAGATTGGGCGAGGGCATTTGTACGGGGGTGGGTCGCTCCGGAAGAGTGTGGGGAAAGGCTTCCCGGGATGGCCGAACTTCTCCGCATAGCCGGTTCGGCGCTCCAATAGTAGCCGTTGATAGACGGGCTAGAACCTGCTTGCGACACTTGCTGCAAGTCGTCGAATACCCCGCTAAACAGCTTAGGCAGAGCTTCCCAAGCTTCCCCAAGACAAACTACTGCTGTGCTTCGCACTAAAATTTCTTGGCCCTGGCTGACGTCACAATGAAATGTTGCAGTGGAATGACATACGAAGAATATCACCCATTTCCGCTGACCCCAGGAAAGCAAGGCGGTCGCATCCGTTCCATGACGTTCTTTCTCATGACGGCTCTTCTGCGGCCTCTTCAATGTCCAGAGCATACGGAGAGAACTGGCATCTGCAGGCGAGCCCGAGTCCACGAGATGGATACAATGCTCAATGCCTATGCTGCTGATTGTGGCGTCCAACGTGTCGAACTAGACCTTTCTCGAACCAAACCATGAGCGGAATCATCTCGTCTCTCGTCACATTGCCAGCATCCTGGAAAACCTTGACTCTGCCCTGAATCCCTGTCAGCCTCCCCCGCTTCCCCGGCTCTACTGCATAGTACCTTCTTGTAATACGGAGCATTTTGGGCGCGTAGGTGTCGACAATCAGAGGCAGCGACGAATCCATCCAAGCCCAGCTGGCCCCGCACATGCTTCCATGCTCTGCGTCCCTTTCCCTTTTCCTTCACGGGCACGTAGGCAGGCACTTTGTGCCGATCGCAGTTCGCCCTGTGTACTCTCGGGCATACTTTATATATCCTTCTGTGGACCTCTTCATCCGAAATTTGTTTAATTCCCCTCGCCTACCTCGCTACGCTCCCCTGGCATCGTCACGTTTATTGTGTAAGGGCCGGAAGCTCCCCAAGACTCGATGTCGCTCTTCGCCCTATGCATGGCAGTGCTTGCTGTCTTTCCACAAGTCTGCCAAAGCCTCTATCAGAATGGTTCTGTCGACGCTCCTTGCGATTCGCCCATCTATTGTCATGGAGAAATTCTGAAGCAAATCCAATTGGCCCGGCCATTCTCAGACTCCAAGACGTTTGTTGATATGTAAGTGTTGGGCGCTTCTCTACCCCGAGATGCACCATGCCGGTGTCAGCGGATATGGCCTACCTTGCTCATCGGGCACGTCTCGTCTCGACCCGCCTGTGATCTCTGACACCTCCCTCAGGCCCGCAATCAAGACCATCGAAGAGATTCGGGCAGCATTTGACAACCTCACAAAACCTCTGACCAACAATACAGAGCTCAATGACTTTCTCCGCGCCAACTTCGCCCAAGCCGGAGGGGAGCTCAAGCCAGTCCCAAAGAGCCAGCTACAGTCAGACCCTAAGTTTCTAGACAAGGTCAATGACACTGTGATCAAGGAGTTCGTCAGCAAGGTCATCGATGTTTGGCCGGATCTGACACGCACGTACGCGGGAGCCGCGAGTAACTGCACTAACTGTCCTAACTCCTTCATCCCACTCAACCGCACGTTCGTAGTTGCCGGTGGCCGTTTCAGAGAGGCATACTACTGGGACACGTACTGGTTTGGTCTCCTTCGGTTTCCACCTCAAGTATTCGACTGCTGATGAGTCAAAACAGGATCATGGAGGGTCTACTCCGCACCGGCGGCAGTTTTATCGAAATCTCCAAGAACACGATTGAGAATTTTCTGGACTTGGTCGACCAATATGGTTTCGTACCCAATGGCGGCAGGATTTACTATCTGAACCGTTCTCAGCCTCCTTTGCTGACCCAAATGGTCCGTCTCTACGTGCAGTACACTAACGACACGAGTGTTCTCGAACGAGCCGTCCCCTTGTTAATCAGAGAACACAACTTCTGGGTGACGAACAGAACAGTAGACATCAACAGGAACGGGACAACATATCGTCTCAATGGGTAGGTTTCGTTGAAGCCGAGAATCTTGGACCTGTACAAGGCTGCTGACATGATTGACCAAGTTACAACGTGACGAATACACAGCCAAGGCCAGAGTCGTACAGAGAAGACTATATCACGGCGTCCAACACTTCGTACTATTCATCTGGCGGTATCATTTACCCCGAGACGCAGCCCCTTAACGAAAGCCAAAAGGCCGTGTTGTATCGTGATCTAGCAAGCGGAGCTGAAAGCGGATGGGACTACACCTCCCGGTGGCTCGCCCGACCCGGAGATGCGGAGAAAGATGTCTACTTTCCTCTCAGATCTTTGAACGTAATCGGGACGGTCCCGGTCGAGCTAAACGCTATCCTCTATTGGAACGAGGTGACCATCGCAGACTTCCTCAACTCCACAAACAATGCCACCGGAGCAACTGCTTGGAAAAAGCAGGCCAGTATTCGAAGCCAGACCATGTACGACTTGATGTGGAACTCAACTTTGAACAGTTACTTCGATTACAACACGACTTCAGGTGCTCAGAACATCTACACTCTCAGAGATGACGACGCTAGCGAACTCGAGATCAGGACTGCAGAGAGCAACCAGCAAGTCGTATTCTCTGTGGCGCAGTTCTACCCATTTTGGACCGGCGCCGCCCCGGATCATCTGAGAAGCAATCCCTACGCCGTAAAGGTAGCTTTTGAGCGTGTTGAAAAGTACCTGGACATCAGATCTGGCGGCATACCCGCAACGAACTTGAAGACCGGGCAACAATGGGACCAACGGAACGTGTGGCCACCCCTGATGCATATCCTGATGGAAGGATTGCGAAAAACCCCGCCGACGTTCGGTGAATCCGACCCTGCCTACCGCCATGTCCAGAGCCTGGCTCTTCGCCTGGGCCAGCGATACTTGGATTCCACATTTTGTACTTGGCTAGCTACTGGCGGCTCCACGAGCGAAACGGCTCAGCTTCCTGGTCTCAGTGCCAAGGATATTGGCATCATGTTTGAGAAGTATGCGGATAATTCGACCAATGCTCGGGGAGGTGGAGGAGAGTATGAGGTCGTGGAGGGGTTCGGATGGACGAACGGCGTCTTGCTCTGGACAGTTGACGTGTTCGGCAACAACCTATCCCGTCCAGACTGCGGCAATATCACGGCCAGTATTCACCACGGCAAGAGAGGCATGACACCACGCGCCGTTGAGCTTGATCCGTACGATGCTGCTTGGACTAAGAAGTTTGGTCGGCGCGCGCTTATGGCCGAAGCCGAGGCGGACGCGAAGAAGAGGGCATAAAAGAGGCATTCTTGGCCCTTTTCTTCTTCCCTCTCATACATAACAGCTCACAACTGCGCTGGGATCGAGACCTACCTCTATACTTTCCTCTGCACGAGAGCATATGATAATGATAATGAGACGGTGCTATTTCTATCCTAACCTGATGCAGAGGCCACCGTGTCGTCTCTGACTTCACCAAGAATAAAGCAACGTCACTTTTCTTGAGGAATCCAACAGGAAAGTACTGTTGGTTTACACTTTTCATTAATTGCTCAATCGCACAATGTATCAAGCATGCGTGCTTCTAGCCTGCCGCAACCGCCTCGGTCAACTGCCCACACACGGTGGAGTGAATCATCCAACTTGCCATCTTCAGCAGGTAAGCGCGTTCACCAAATGACTTCATGTCTTAGAATCGAGAACAGTACCAAGTCGAGCACCTGTCCATTCTTCTCGACGGCCTGTCGTTTGGCACCTTCGTAAGTCCATCCCGACTTTTCGAGAACTCTGCGGCTGGCCACGTTGGAACTGTAGGCAGAGGCTTCCAACCTGAGAAGAGACGGGTTGCTTTCAAAGCAAAACTTGCAAAAGGCAGGCAGAGCCTCGCTCGCGTACCCGTTTCCCCAGTAGTCTTCGGCAACCCAGTAGCCCACATCCCACGTGCGATACTGTACGTCATTGCCACGGATGACACCGATATTGCCAAGGTAGGCACCGTCGTCCACTCTGCAGATGGCGAAACTGTTTCCCGGATCTTTGGCACACATGGCGAGCCAGCCTTCGGCGTGCTCCAGAAGGTAAGGGGAGGGGAAGGTATTGCGCATGTTGGCTGCTATCTTGACATTGTTTGCTCCACGGGCCATGTCAGCGGCGTCGGCAAAGGTGTTGGGGCGAATCAGCAGTCGTTTGGTTGATATCACCGACTGGGTACCAGGGGCAGCATTGAGGTCCGAGACGGTCTGTGTTGCTGCCATCTTTATCGACTGGACCAAGAAGAGCAACCCGGAGGTCTGAGACTAAGGACTAGAGGATATACGGGTCGACGGCGAGAAGAGCTTCACATCAAGCAAACCCACTGCACATTGCAAGTTGAGCCAGCTGAACTTGCCGCCGTTGATCTGCATCTGGTGGGCTCAGATCCAAAGATAGTTAGCACTTCGGCAAAGATACGGCGGTAAGCTGTTGCAGGGGTCAGATGCGAGTGCGGCCACGATGCAGTAATCACGAGAGAAATCCAATGGCATGTTGGCTGCTACTACAGCATATTATTGAAGAGCGGAGACAAGCCGGTTGTTAACTCTTTGAGAGAGGCAGAGTGAAAGAGAGAGAGACACACACAGACAGCAAATGGTGTGGACCGCGAGTCCTTCTGTAGGTACCTTTATCTGGGGCTGTCTTGGCCGTTTTACTGTCTGCCACCTGGCAGCGTAGTTTCCGCCAGGTGGTGACCTGAGGGCGGCTGGCATCCCTTTGACCCCGAGAAGCCACTTTTAGCGTGCTTTTGCCGGCGAGTGGAGCCAGTTTCCTGGTTAAGTAAGCAGATCAGCTTGATAGAAGAGCTGTTTGGCTGAGCTGCCAGCTGTTAGTTGAACCTCATAGGCCGTTGCCGGCTGCAGCCAAGTCGCGCTAAAAGTGGCTTCTCGGGGTCAAAGGGATGATCTGTGCTCCGCGAAGCTAATGACGGCTACACGGGCCCAAGGTCTCACACCCGACAGTTGCTGCCAGTGGGCGCAGCCTGTCGCGCGAGGTGGTGGTTGCCAAAAGCACCGGCCAACTTCAATTTTCGAGCTCCGCAAGACGACCGTGACGTTGAAGACTGACAAAGCTCCACCATCATCAGCTTCCCGTGAGCTGCAGCAATCACGCGCGCTCGTTCCACCACACCGAACTACTTACTCGAGTACGATTTTGCACTGAATATCGTCCGACGACCAGACATCTTGTTCGCAATGTCTGGAGGAAGAAACCCTATGGAGGAGGCCTACGAGCGCTTGAGGCAGGTGGCCCAGCAACAGCAAAAGAGAGGAGGTTTCGGAGGCGGCATGCCTGGAGGTCCTCGAGGCCTCGGAATGGGCCTTGGTGGTATTTTCCTTCTCGGAACCGCTGCGATTCTTGCCCAGAATGCGCTGTTCAACGTCGATGGCGGACACAGAGCGATTAAGTACCGGAGGTTAAGTGGTGTGAGCAAGGAAATCTACAGCGAAGGTGAGTAGCTTGTTTCCTCGCATGGCTCGAGGCGTTCCTACCCTCAGCCTTGGTTGCGCAGTAGGCTGACGCAGAAAACGTCCTCAGGAACCCACCTCATTGTCCCTTGGTTCGAGACCCCCGTTACCTATGATGTCCGCGCGAAGCCGAGAAACGTTGCCTCCCTCACCGGAACGAAGGATTTGCAGATGGTCAACATCACCTGCCGTGTTCTGTCCAGACCGGATATCAAGGCCCTCCCCCAGATCTACCGTACCCTGGGTACCGACTACGACGAGAGGGTTCTGCCCTCCATCGTGAACGAAGTTCTCAAGAGCGTCGTTGCCCAGTTCAATGCCAGCCAGCTCATTACTCAGAGAGAGATGGTTGCGAAGTTGGTTCGCGAGAACCTTTCCCGCAGAGCTGCGCGCTTCAATATTCTCTTGGACGATGTCTCATTGACGGTATGCCTTTCCGGTCGCCCGCAAGTTCTTCCGAGAGCTAATCTTTTGCCCCCCTAGCACCTTGCCTTCTCGCCCGAATTCACAGCTGCCGTTGAGGCGAAGCAAGTCGCTCAGCAGGAGGCTCAGCGCGCGGCATTCGTGGTCGACAAGGCTCGTCAGGAGAAGCAGGCCATGGTTGTCAAGGCCCAGGGTGAAGCTCGCTCCGCTGAGCTGATCGGAGAGGCCATCAAGAAGAACAAGGCTTATGTTGAACTGAAGAAGATTGAGAACGCCCGAGCCATTGCCGCACAGCTGCAGGAGGCCGGCAGCAAGAACAGACTGCTGCTCGACTCGGAGGGTCTGGGCTTGAATGTATTCGAGGGCGGCGAGAAGAAATAAGGGAGCCGCAATGCAGCCTCAAATCTCCACTGTATACCTACCTACGATCCCAGAGTTTGGGATATGTACTATAATGAAGAAGAAACGCCGCTGAGAGCTTCTGTTACGCCCTTCATCGCCTCATTACCGGCTGGGGTTTATTGTAAAATGCCATCCAACGCATCGAATATGCTCGATGCGGGGAAGCCATCCGTCAAGTTTGAACCTTAGAGTCTGCTTTAATCTGATGAGTACCTGCAGGTATAGCTAGGATGCCATTAGACCATGATGGAGAGTCAGCATTTGTTGAGACAGCAGTCTTTATAAAAGTCCGGCACAGGTTGTCCTGAGGACAAGCGTCTAAGCTGCCTCTAAGGTACCTAGGGGCTGGTCGCCGGTCGGCCAAGATAGAAAGCCCCGCATCCCTACCCCTACGTGCCTAAGGTACCACATTAAATCACCTGAACCAACACCCCTCCCCCACCATGACCTGCCTGTTACCATGTACTGCCTGCAAGCTCGACCTCTGACCGTCAATTGTCATCAATTCAACGAGCAGAACAAGACTTCACAAAACACAACAACACGACTGATAGTCGCCGATACCACCTCCCCGCGAATACGCCAAGATCTCAGAGCACATACCGAGCAGTCTAATCTTTTCAAAATGTTGATCAAGTAGGTGCCCGTGGTTTGACTTCGCGCGCGCATGCTTGCTCGCTCCGTTACCTGCACGTGAGCTGACGATTCAACCTCCAGGGTGCGCACGCTGACCGGCAAGGAGATCGAGCTCGATATCGAGAACGAGTACAAGGTTTGCAACGCTCCAGACGAATGAAGACGACCACAAGACTAATACTCGGACGCAGGTCTCGCAGATCAAGGAAAAGGTCGAGGAAAAGGAGGGTATTCCACCAGTTCAACAAAGACTCATCTACGGCGGAAAGCAGATGTAAGCAGTTTTACAGATGGTCCCGCTTGGCTGAAAGTCGTTGAATTTGTTGCATGGCTGACAGGTGGCGCGATCAAATAACAGGGTCGACGACAAGTCAGCATCTGAGTATGGCCTCGAGGCCGGTGCCACCCTCCATCTCGTGCTCGCTCTCCGAGGCGGCAAGGCTTCCGGCTTGTGCTGAGAGTTTTCATAGAGAAGGATTCTCGCGCCGACTTTCGCATATTTACCACCGGTGGGGAGCTGTTCAGTGTACGATGCAAACGAGTCGACGGCGGAGTAACCCGCAGACCCGCGCCCTCGACACATCACAACCGAAGATGTTTGCCTGTCTGTCTGACTGGCGGTCGGCGGGACCATGATTTGCTAGACAGCAAGTAGTCTGCTAAGGGAGAGCATGCACAGCATTATCTTGCCGTGGATCCCAGTTGCGCATCATGTACGCCGGCAGGGACTGAGTAGTAGTAATCATCAGAAGTCTCGTCGCATTTGCCATCATGCTGGTACAGTGCGAATACATATTGTCCGAGCTAGGGTCCTGAGCTGGTGGTGTCCCAGGGACCTTTCGAATCAAGAGGGTATATAACACATCCCGCCAACGCCAAACTAATCCTGGTGCCATGTTCCTTGCCAGTGGCCAACGCCTTGCCAATACAAATATCCCTACAATGTTCGACTTCCTTGCCCGCTCTCCACGTTTAGCGTCTCGTCTTCTTCTTGGGCATGAATATGTCAACTGCCTTCCTCTTCTTCGGCAGCTCTTGATTGCCGATGAGTGGCCGAACCGGTTGCAATTCGTCCAGGGATGCCGGGAGAGGTGGAGGCGACTGGGGCCCGCTGTGCACAATCTTGTGTGCTCGATGCGATTCCGCGGTTGCTGAAGGAGCGGTTTCCACCTTTGGCTTCGGCCGCTCAATTCTGATGTTGTTGATATTCGGCTTGGGTGCATTTCCCATAATCCCGCCACCGCGTTTCAGCCCTGCGGTGTGGGACGTAGCGGCGAATGACGAAGATCCGAATGCGCTGTAATCTCTTGACGAGGACTTTGATGGCGTGACCGGCTGCGCAGATGATGCTACCCTGTCGCGACCGGTGTTTGCCGGAGACTCTGGGCCAGATGAGGTGGCCTTTCGCTGTTTCTTGCTAGATGCTTCATCGCCAAAAAGATCCCCTTCGTCGTCTTCATCCGAGGAGTCAGAAACATACGTGGTCTTCGAGGCCATGGGCGGTCGGGAGCTGGTGGATGTGGGCCGAAAGACAGGCTGCGACGCGATGCGATGCTCGCTTGCCATGGATGCCGGTGCCTTGTTGATTCGAGGTGCCCGGATCATACCGGTGGGAACAGCGAGCCTGCTTCTTATGCCGGCGATTTCTGCTGCTTCTCTTCTGGCCTTCTTCATGACGCTGGCGCCGTTCGTGGTCTTCATACGGCTGCCAGCGGCGAAATTCAGAGAGCTTGGGAGCTCCTTACCTCCTCGTCCACGAGTCCCAAACGTGCGGCCGGTCTTGGGAGGCTTTGGCAGGTATCTCTGATCGACAATGCGACTGGTATTGTTGTCTCTCTTTTGCTGCAGACCTTGGAACTTGGCGCGCAGTTCGGCCTCGGCCTGTTGCTGTGACTCTCGACGTTCCTCGGCATACCGTTCGTAAATCTTGTACCACTTGGTCGGATTCTTAGGCGCATAGTTTTTTTCGTGGCTTTCAGACGGGAACTCTCTTCTGATGAAGCGTTGCCATAATTCGGATGTCTCTCCCTGGATGTGCGGGGAGTTTAATTCGATTTCGCGGAGCTGGGCGGGATTGGTGACTCGCAGAAGGATGTCGCGGACATGATGGTACTGGAGTGCATCGCTGTTTCCAACACTGCTGAGCTCAGTAACGTGTCTTTGGCAGACTGCAATGCATAGCTCCGCAAGTGACTTGGGCCCTGGCATGTTTGCGCTTCTTCTCCTTGTCTTCTCCTTGTCTTCTTCTTCTTCCTCTTCTTCTTCTCCTTCTTCTTCAAGCAGCAAAAAGGAGGGCCTAGCCGGACTGTAAGGCTGCCGTGGTGAAGTGTGCAAAAGGTGATGAACAAACAGGCAGAAGGCTCATTATTGAGATTCGAATTGTGATTCAAAGCAATACCGCAGGTTTCCAATCCAGTCGGGACGCCTCTCGGAGTGCCTTGCAACAATGGAAGGACGGCGGGCTGATGCAATGTGCCTAGGTAATTGTAGACCGGACTTTTGTTGTTGCTGGTGGTGACCTTCCAGGCCCAAGGAAATTGATGAGCCTGGCCACATAAGGAGCTGGCAGTACACTAGCGGCACAGGTGCAGTGACTTGCGGTAGGTAGGTAGGTACCTTAGTGGGGCTTGTGGGGCTTTTAGCTGGTAGGGTCTTGAGGTCCTCTGCGGCTGATTTCCAGGTCACACGTGCCGCTCCATAACTACTAATTATGTGGTGGACGATCTAGGTAGGTAGATACTTCACTTAAGTACGTACAATATGTAAGCCCAGGTACCGACTTGGAAAATTCCATTGACTGCACACCTTAGCACTGCTTATAGCATGCAGCAAAGTGCCCAATGTATCAAACGTAACAGCAGCAATAAAAAGGAAGGGGCAAAAAAAGGGAAAAAGGCAATGAGGAAATTGAGCTACTTTCTTGAGCGACAACATTGTAGTTCTGGAAATAGAGAATCGGCGAAGCAGTCACAGTTAGAACGGGCACCTGTTTCTGCTACTTCCCCGCGTCACATGATCTAGAGGCTAATCCTCTTTCGGACACTGGCAGCGCCTGCGCATTCCGTAGCAGAAGCTAGGGTGCGCGGGTGCCTAGGTTCGCTTTCAATAAGGTAGCCTTTCGTCATTCGTAAATCCGCAACATCTACCACGAATCGAATAAACGCAAGGGTTACGACTCATCATGGCGGATTCAACATATATTAAGCAAGAACCATACATCAAGCCTGACCCCGACGCTGTGTCGGCCTCTCCTCTTGACGAGGACGATTTGTACGAAGATGCCGGCGATCTCGAGTTCTTCGACCCCAACAGCGAGCAGGGTGCCTTCGGCCAAGCATACTTGGCCCGCGTTCCAAAAGACCTTTGGGATGCCTGGGACAGTCTACCAGACGATGCCGAGATTGAGGTCGGAACAATGCGGCAGTGGGATGTGGTCCGGCCCGATGGCGCTGTCGAGGTGCGTGAATGGCGCGTTGCCATGGGCTCTGTAATCAAATCTAACGTGTCTACCGTTTACAGCACCGATTCAAGATGCTTCTCAACTCGAGCCGACCTGAGCACCAACTGATGCCGAAGGAATACGACCTCGAGATGGGCAAGGAACTTGCACGCAGCACCTTCGTGTTTTCCGAGGAGGATCTGCCTGGCTTCAAGGCCAAGTCCAAGGCACGCAACGACGCCGCAAACGCGGGTATACCAGCACGATTCCTGCGTCCAAAGAATGAAAAGGTGGAAAAGAAGCCGTTCGAGAAGCGTGGCCGGTGGCAACCGTACTACCGCAAGGCGATCCCAAGTCTGTAAATCCCAAGACAGCGACCTTCTTGCGCATCCTAACTTGGCTCAGAAAAAACAAAAATCGCTGCCAGAATCCAGTATGAACTGGCATGCAAGCCGGTAGACAACGCCGAGAGCCAGGCAATCTTGCAACGGAAGCAGCTGGAAGCCTTGAAGCCCAAACACACTCTCCAGATCATGGGGCAGCGGGCGGCAAACAACGTCATTCAACATGGTTCTGCTGCTGCTGTCGAGAAGTTCGGCTCGTTCATCGTAGGACCCCACTCTACCCGTTTACTACATCTCCTTTCCTCACAGCTGACGCCCTCTAGAAAACAACCGCCCCTATGAAAGCCACAAAGCCCAAGAAGGCAGAGAATCGTTCGGCTCGCATGTCTGAGGAGCAGCTTTTGGACGGTCTCATGGAGGCTTTCAGAAAATACGAGTATTGGAAGATGTCTATTCTGAAGGCAAGATTCGACCAGCCTGAAGCCTTCTTGCGGCAAACTTTGGAGAAGATCGCGGTTCTCAATCGATCTGGCATCCACGCCAACGAGTGGTCACTGCAAGAGCATATGAAAAGCATGGCTTCTGGTGCAACTAATGAAACAGCTCCAGAAGAGGCAGCAGCCGACGATGATGACGATGAGATGGTCATGGAGGATGTTGTGCCTGGTGCTTGATCACGGGCCGTCACATTGCTTTCATACATTGCATGGCGTTTGGGGTTTATCAAGACGATCACCCGGCGTGGATTCCGTCACCAGGACTTTGATACCCGTCTGG